>JAUMHQ010000051.1:12221488-12243749 GCA_032361165.1 Enteromius paludinosus | reverse complement strand
TTGATTTACGCCTGTCTGATTATCCCTTAAATAAAAGCCTGCAAATGGATCCAACCGATTCAAGTCAATCATTACAGGTGGTGAAAAGTTAGTACATATTTTCAATAAACCTGGGTTGCATAAACAATAATACGAGTTTGTGGTATCAAGTTATGTTATATCATGGAAACATTACAGTTTCCCAATACAGTGTGCTGGAAATTCAATACAAAAATAAATAATTATCTTGGATGTATGGATGAATGTATATGAATATACCACATGTCGATTAACTTGATCAGACTTTGATAAATATTATGCTACAATAAACATAAAAATCAAATAGTATCCTGTGTTAATTTAGAACACTGTGATGTAAATTAATTGGCAAGACGCATTAAAAATATATGTTTTTAGTTAAAAATGGTGTGGTGTAAACACCATCCTAGAAGAACAAATATAATACTTCAAAAAGGATTAAAGTAGTTTTGAAATACAGATGTTCACAAACAAACTTCTTCAAAATCTGTCTGGAGGCATGTTTGAGCCCCATATTACAGAGGATTAGGCATGGTGAGTGGAATCATTTGATTGTGTATGTGTGTTGGTGACAGGAGTCTAAAAGTATATATACTAATCCAGACTTAAGTAAGCTTAAGTATACAACACTTTTCCAGGCACCCTAGATGACGTAACCCCAAATTAGTAACATTTTATTAAAATAATATTTATTTCATGATTTTTTTGATGCTGAAAAATAAGCATAATCCACCTTATGCCGAGTTCAGACTGCCCGATTTTCAAAGTAGTCACGTCACTGATCTTTTCACACTTGGGTAGCATTTAGATCGGCGACAGGGGATTTCACACTGCATGACTTTACAATAAGAAAGATCGCAGACAACTTTGTCTCACATCCAAACACACGCGAGAAGTGACATGTTTACCTTCTATACTTTTGGAACTCCTCCCGCACATATTCACATATTTTTTTGCTTAATCATACGTATTTCACGAGTTGCCAATTCTGAAATTGTACGAATGACGTACACCTAACCCCGTCCCTAAACCTACCCTTCACTGGGATTTAGACAAATCGTACAAAAATCGCACAAGTAAGGTCACACGAATTTGAACAAATTAGCACGATTTTGTCACCTCGTACAAATACGTTCTAATTGGTTGTGAGACTGTGTTGGTTTTATAAGTACTAATAAACAGCCAATATGTTAATAATATGCATGCTGATATGCAACAAGTTAATAATGATAATTGGTCCTTACTAAAGTGTTATAAAGTCATCTTTATTGTTCTACTGAAGGAAAAAAGTCAACTCTGTATATTTTGGATAACCTGTAGGTAAGTAAAATAATAGTAACTTGTAATTTTGGGATGATTTATCCCATTATTTAATTTTATTTTATGCATTATAATTGTATAGTACGATTACATCAACTGGATAACCCCTACATTTTATCAAGTATCTGAATAACAAATATTATTCCAGCAAGCGCTGCTTATTTTCTTTGTAAAAATGCGTTAACATACTTAATATGAGTCGCTTGATGCCATGCACTAAAAGCATCCAAATAACTTCAATTTCTCTGTCTCTTTTGTTCTAAAAGCCTCTTCTCTGCATTGAGGTCATTGTCCTGTGAGCTTGTGATAACCAGCATACCTACTGAAAATGCAGCATTAGTGAATTAGTGAAAAAGCATTAGTACTAAAGGCTAAACCAATAGTACACAGAGAGGACAATGATATCCAAAACGTTTTGCTCCACCTTCCAAGGTTAAACCTCTAATTCCTCACTAAACAAATGTATAAAGCTCCATCTTGTCAACACAAACCGTTCAGAGCCTTAATCTTCCCACAGCTCTGAAGTCATGTCCTGTATTTAGTCTTTTCCTGACAAATCATTGTTTTAAGTTGGTTCTTTACAATGAACCAGATGAATTAGTGTGTTTGTAAAGTGGACTTCAGTATTTGGTTATCAAACTGATAAAGTGGGATTCTTTCATGAGTCTTTTGCAGATTTTAAACTCATATATGACACATGTGAAGATGATCGGGCCAGTGCTATTTTAGTTATTCGTCTGCAAATAAACAATTATTAAAACATCTTAAAAACATGTAAAATGTCACAGAATGTCTCGTAAAGACATTTTGTTTTGCTGCTTTCAGGTTAAATTATTTCAAAAACGTTGCAGAAATTATTCAGTGTTATTATTCAGACTAACACTACATTCAAAATGACATAAGGTCAAGGCAAAGAGGAACATAATAGCAGAGAAAGATATCCATTAGCATTCTCTAAAATCATTATGAGACTTTTAGAGACCTACAAAAGTAGAACAACAAAAAACATAAATTGGTAAAACATAATGAAATGTCATTATATTTAAATATATTCTATGTTGTTGCAAAAGAAAAGGGTAAAACCTTGGAATAAGAAGAATAATTAACAATTATATATGACTTTTCCCCCAGTAAATTCAACTTAATTAGCTGCTTATTAATAGTTAGTAAGGTAGTTAAGTTTTGGCATTTTGTAGAATTAATGACGTAGAGGTCATAAGAATTATGAATTATGAATTATGAACATTATTTTGTGTTTATGTACCTTTACGTAACTTACTGCATGTTTCGCCGCAGTTTCAATATGTGACGACAACGTATCAGTTTTCAAACTGTGCAGGATGCTAAAATGTTTTGCAGTAATAACATAGAATTAGCCTTTATTCATTAAAAATAAATGCACCTGTAAAGCATGCTTTTGTGTTAAAAGGAATAAAAGCTGTGGGAGTTTTGCTGCCTCTAGTGTTCATTTCAACATATAACTGCAGTGATTCATATGAATAGGTACGATATTTTCAGTTTTGCCAAAATTTATGAAAAGGCACGTATTTCCAATGAGCCTAGGTTGTAAAATAACCTGATGATGCACTCAAATTGAGTTTTAGAATTAAGTGTGGAATGTTGGACACTTCATGCACACAACGGTCGCAGCTTTCTTACATAGCAGAAGGGAAGGGGTTATCAGGTGCTAAGGTTGGATGAGCAATTTGTTCGAAAATCGTACAAATGAAATTCTATTTTTTCTTTGAGTCTACTTTGTGCGTTTCATTTTAAAAATTCACCATTAAATCTACATAAGCTGTGTCCCAAATAGATTGGCTTTGTTTTATATCTGCTACACATCATATGACATTTACTCTGAAACATTTTACATTTCTGTTTAGTAAAAAAAAAATTTAGTACTTCATTATGCATCAAGTGCATAGTGCTTAAGTGCATAGTGTGTAAGTTTATAGTACATAGTGTGTCATTTGGGACACAGCTAAAGTGTTACCGGGTAAATGATCATGTCATGCTCAGTGAAGACAGACAAGAAATTTTCAAGTTAGCAGTTGAGTTTATTCGTGCTCAAACACAGAAATTCCTTCAGCAGGTAATATAATTGTGATGTGCAGCAAAACAGTCTCATAACTCCAACAGGTACTCTGCTTGTAAGTTTTCGGGTAAGTATTTTCACAGGAACTGAACAAGGAAGCAGGTAATTCCACAGGTGAGAATTAAGGTAAGTATTCCTCAGATAAGTAATAGGTAAGTATACTCAGTCTCTCAATCGTCTCTCCATGAGATTTCCTAAGCCATAGTCCTTCCTTCCAATGATTCCGATGAGCGATCAGACAGGTAAGTTAAAAGGTTCAGGTAGGAATGAGCGTATTAACCTTGAGCTCAGCCATTGAGTGTTTGGCTGAGCGATCTTTTATGGAGCGTGGCTGATGACGGGCAGGTGTTAGTAATCAGGTGATTGGGAGCAAGTTACAGGTGATTGCGTGTCTTCTGTGGGTGCTGATCCAGGGACAGGTGAGTGTGATGTTGTGACAGATCATTAATTATAAGGAGAAAAAATAAAGTAAATCCATTGATTTATTTGAAATAAAAAAAATGGTCATGGTAAATTAGCTTTGGCCTTTCTTGTTCTCTTTCTAACTATGGTAGTTTATTATGCATTTACATGCCGCTTACAAATTGGTTGAGTACTTCACATTTTGACAACAGCGCATTTGTGAAATCTTATTAAGACGTCTTGTATCAAATCAAGCTCCACTGTTGTGGAAAAAAAATATGATTATTTGGTGTCACTTTGATTGACTGTAATTGGAAGACAATTATTAAACCAAGCCATAAGTGTCTTCAGGACACCAGAGATGTGAGACCTATCAAGATGACATTTACACTGTGTCCTATTCAGACAAAATGCGACTATAATTTGTTTTAGACAAACTGAAGCATGGTGTGACACTTTGACAGCCACTGTGAATATATTTTATGTTGTATTTTGGACCAATGAGATTTTGATATGCAAAGACGAATACCTTGGGTTGCCCAATTTGGAAAGAAGATCCGAAAACAGACCTTCTAAACAAACAAACCAAACTAGAACAAATAGACATCAGCCTCAAGCATTAAAGCATCTTTAAAGTACCATCTGCTGCAGCTCACATTCTCAGACAAATGTGTACTGTTGAACAGAATATGATGCATAAAATATGGGACTCAGTCTATGAGGTGGATTAATCATTAAAAATAGACAAGAATAGCATGTGGATAGTACTGTGGGGATCAGCTTTTAAAAATAGACTTAGCCCCATCTCTCAAATTCACAAACGTACAAACACATACACTCATTCAGTATTAAAGCACTAAGCCTCCTTGAAAGGTTTGCATCAGCAGGAAGGCTAGAGCAGACTCGCAAGGTCGCATTCTCCCCAAAACACAAGCAAAACAGGAAAGGGGTTAGAAACAACTAGAAAAAGCTGGGTTGTTAATACTTTAAGAATTCAGGAGATTGTTTAAGTAGCAAACCAAAAGCTTGTGCCTTTTACACCACCATGCTGTGACGTAGGTTTTGTAAGCACAATTTTGAAACCGTCTTCTTTAGACTTTCTTCTACACATTTTATAATACAAATTTTAAAGTTGCCCCTATTATGGGTTATGAAAGGTTGATGTTTTGGTTTTGGGAGTCCCCAACAACAGGATGACATGCATGCAGAGTCAAAAAAGAGTTTTGCTGACTTATTAATTTATTTTTTACATTACTCCCAAACTATGCACTTTGCGTGATGTTAATTGGTGTTGATTGGCCCAATTGGTCTCATCATAATTACATCATGCCTGCAGTGCCTAAAGAAAACAGTGTTTAAGAGCATTATCGGCACCTAATGGCAAAAAATGAGATTGCATTTTTATTCAGACCAACGGAAAAACCAACGAGTGGGTGGACAACATGCTAACATTTTATGCAGAAAAAAAAATAAATGCAATAAAAAGTCACACTGAGCAATTTTCCCTCATATGGGAAAAACACTCAATGCTCTGCGTCATTTGCAATGCTCAATGCATCGGCCTCATTTCATTTGATTGTATTCTGTTATTCGGTGTTTTCTTGTGCATCGACCCTTGCCTTTCATTTTGGTTTCTCCCTGTGGTTTTGCCACGTTGGATATTGTACGCCCATCAGCCGACCTGGACTATTCTTGTGTCTCTGCCAACGCCTCTGTTTGACCCAGCCTGTATGATTATGTTTGTAAATAAAGCCCTGCATATGGATCATTTTGACCCTGTCTTCTTCATCACATGGACATATTTAAATGAGAAAAAATTGCAAAGCAGAATTGAGATATAAAATCTAAATTGAGAAATAAAGTCACAAATATGATATAAAACTGCAATTTGAGATGTGAAGACACTATTATTAGATTTACACCTGCAATTGCATGATGGATGGAAATGGATGGATAAAACTAATTTATTCACAGATATTACTCTTACTTTTTTCTAATCAAACTCTCTTTGTATGTTTTTCATTCTAAATTAGAATATGAAATACTACAAGCAGGGTTATACCAGAGAACCTCTCCATCTTATTACTTTAATACTGCATGTACTACTACAATAGTGTTAAGTGGTGACTCAGATATTATTCAGTTTGACAACAAAGTAAACTATTGGCATCTCTTCAATGCAAAGGCAGCACAGAATCCTCTTTGGCTTACATACCATAAAATGGTGTTTAAACAGACTTTCTAATGCACTACCCCATGCTCACACTATTGATTTTTTGTGGAAGAATGAGCACCGGTTGACTGCGACAAAGTCTGAATTGGTATTCAAAAATTTAATACTTTTTAGGAACCAGCAGTCACACTGATAAGATAATGTTGTCAGAGCTTCATCCCTAAAACTATGCTGATCAGTTGATAGAAATGTGGCGCCAAAACCCACCAAAGACGTTGATCCATGCACATGTCCTACTTGGCGAAATAATGCTAAGCCTTTAGCACTACATTCACAAAAGACCAGAACAGCCACACAGACTGAGACCAGCCACATGCAATATCGACACAAGGCAAATTGTGATGTTATGGTTCCGGGTGCGTGGGTTTCCTATTGATGCCACTGGTTCACCCTTCTGTCAAGCATGCGGGATGCACACAGCTCATTACGTTTGTCTGTCTCTTTCATTTTTTTCCTCTCTTACCAGCTGTGAGACTGCAGAATTCAGGCTG
This sequence comes from Enteromius paludinosus, assembly GCA_032361165.1. Lineage (NCBI taxonomy): Eukaryota > Metazoa > Chordata > Actinopteri > Cypriniformes > Cyprinidae > Enteromius > Enteromius paludinosus. The sequence continues at coordinate 12,237,190 of JAUMHQ010000051.1, read as the reverse complement.
ATTATGTGAATTCAACCTTTGAGAGGAAAAAAAAAATCACAATAGATAAACACACTTAACTGTCTGCCAAGAATGGTTGAAGTTGGAACATTGTGTTAATTAAATTAAAACAAATATATATATATTTTTTTTTTTTTTTTTTTTTTTTTTTTTTTGCACCAACAGCTGTTAACATGCTTTATGAAGATAAAACAACCCAGTCTCAAAGCAGCTCATATATATTTTATGAGTTGGCTAATTCATACAAATTTGTACGACCTTTGCTAGATCGTACATACTGTATTTTATGAGCTGCCTGCTACTGTGATTTAGACAATTCGTACAAAATCATATGAGTGAGGTTGCATGAATTTGAAGGAATACTTACGAATTGGTCATGAGACTATGTTGAAATAAAATTGATGTTTCTAATTAGCCCGTACTGGGCAGGTTTAACAACCAACTAACAATATTTTAGAAGAATAAAAATGTTTAAAGAATTGTTTCTTGTAATCTAATCACCATATGCCAGAAATGGGTCACAAGGTACCATTTAAGGTTGTTTTTTATTGTTTTGTTTGAATAAGCAAAAACCAGTCAGATCTCATGGCAATTCATAGCAAATATTTGTACCTATTTTACGAGTTTTCAATTCATATGAATTTGTATAAATGACTAAATGACCTAACTCCGCCTCTAAACCTTCTCGTCACTGGGGTTTAGACAAATGATACAAAATCATACAAGTGAGGTCGATGAATTTGTGCGAATTAGCATGATTTTGCCAACTCTTAAAATACGTACGAATTGATCTTGAAACTGTACTGCTGGATATAGTTCTTGTTCCTTGATAACTGTAACTTAAATGTGCTGTTTCTGATCAAATCCAAAACGATGGAAAAATCAGAAAATTAATAGAATAGGGAACACTTATTTACTATTAACTATTAACTACGATTTTTCCTAATTTGCTGCTTAAGGTTGTTGTTAAGTTTAGGTATTGGGTAGGATAAGGGATGTAAAATAAAGAGCTTTGAAATAGAGATCCCCACATTTCCATTCTGTAAATTGAGCCTCTCTGTTATGACTGTGTCAAATAATAAGAAAACTTAAAGATCCAGTAGGCACATTTTTAATGTTATTAAGTTGCTAATTTCTTCAAATGCCTGTAAGCCCGTTAAACAAAACTGAAATTAAGCAAATTTGTGGTTAAACAGGAAGGACATGTTCAGACATGCACCATTGCAGTTTAAGCCCTGAGTCATCACCACATGAACCGATGACATAACAAAGAGTTCTGTAAGGTCAGAGCACTAAGGGCGATTGCACTGCAGTACTGCAGTACTGACCACATGTGCATGCAATCCACAGCTGCAGTCTCTCTCAGACGTCAACTGAGATACTTTGCTTTAATCAAGAGAGTTTTCTGGGAGCTAATTTCCTTTCTCATAAGATTAAGTAAAAAGGTTTAATCTCTTGGCCGTTTTTCAACCGCTAAATTAAATAATAAAAATAATAATTAAATCGTCTTGGTTATGTATGTAACCCTCGTTTCCTGAAGGAGGGAACGGAAACGTTACGTCAATGACTGACAACATGGGGTCTCGCCTGGGAGACCAATCTGCTCTGATCTTAGAAAACAAGCCAATCGGGATTGGCCGGTGAGAATGTGGCAGCCCCTCCCAGGGCATATGGGTATTTAAGATGGCCGTTTAAGATCGTATACGATCGTAACCGGCTCCTAACCAAGTAGTTCCCATTCAGTCAGTCACTTTGATGTTACGTCACTGACTGATGTTATGGGGTCCCTATGAAAAAGTGCCACAACCTGGCCTTAGGTGAGACTCGGGGTGGAGTGGACTCTAAGCCCTACGGGGCACAGCACAGACCACCATGAGCAAACCTCTGTTTGGAGACAGCATTCCCCTTCTGCTGAAACAAACAAAGAGCTGTTCGGAGTTCCTGAAAATGTATTCAACCTTTGCGCACCCCTAAGAAACCTGCTGATCAAGTGGTGCCTTCCCAAGGAAAGTCCATCCACCGCATCATGATAAGGAGAAAGAAGGTCCTTCCTCAGGGGAATCTTCCAGGGAGGGGCTGCTGATAGAAGCACCAGGTCCAGAAACCAGGTGGGCCAGAAAACAGCAACTAACAGAACCCACTCCTGATACTCCTTGAATATGCACAGGGGCTGTGCAAGGAGGCTCATTCCGGCCGAAAGGTGTCCGAGTTTTGAGAATTGTCAGAGCAAACGAGCACATGCTGGTCCCGCAGAACTGGTAAAAACAGGTTCAGCAGTACAGCCAGCAACTCGAGACAGTTGATATGCCAATGCAGGACAGGACAGGACTCTGCGGCTGCTTGCCCATTGCAGGTGGCACCCCAGCCAGTCAGGGAGGCATCCGTGGAGACAGTCACATGCCTCGAGACCTGCCCTAAAGGTGCACCTGCCTGTAGGTATAGCGGGTCTGACCAGGGGCTGAGGGAGCGGCGACTCAGGACTCAGCCATACAACCAGTGCTGAAGTGGTCTCATATGCAACAGACCTGTGTCTGCCATATGCCCCAGGAGCCTCTGAAAAGATTTCAGTGGGACCGACAGTTCAGCATTCATTGTGACCATTTGTGAGTCCAGTTCCTAACCAAGAAGAGAGATACTTTACACAGGGGAGAGTTTGCTCTTCTCCCAGTTGACCCAAAGCCCCAGATTGCTGAGGTGCCTGAGCAAAAAGTCCCTGTGCTTGCACAACTGATCCCTCGAATGTGCTAGAATAAGCCAGTCGTCGAGATAGTTGAGAATCCGATGGCCTTGTTTCCAAAGACGGGACAGCGCCGCCTCTGCTATCTTGGTTAAGGCTCAGGGAGACAGGGCCAGCCATTAGGGGAGGACCTTGTACTGGTACGCCTGACCCTCGAAGGCAAACCGTAGAACTGGTCTGTGTCGAGGTAAGATCCTCAGGTCTATGGCTGCAAACCAATCCTGGGGTCAGACACATGAGAGAATGCTTTTCTGTCTCAACATTTTAGACGGAAGCCTATACAGGGACCGATTCAAAACTCGCAGATCCGGGATCAGCCGTGACTGGCTGCTTTTCTTGGGTATGATGAAAAAGGGTCTGTAAAATCTCAGCTGGAGGGACGGGCTCGATCACGTCCAAATTCACATTGGTGTCAATGTGTAGCTGTTAGTAGCTTTACTGTTAGAAGCATTCCTGTCAGTCAAATTGGTGTATCTGTCAATAGCAATACTGTCAGTGGTATTGATGTCAATCATTGCTGTCAGTGATGTTGTTGTCAACACTACTACTGTCAGCAGCATTGCTTTCAGTCCTGGTACTATACATGGTGTTTCTGTCTTTATTATCTTGGCTTTTCTGTCTTACGGTCAGTTGCATTGCTGTTAGTTATCACTTCCTGTTGTCAGTGTTGTTGCTGTCAACCATTACTGTGAGTGTGATTGCTGTCAATGGCACAATCGGTAGTGGCATTGCTGTCACTGATATTGCCATCAGTGGGAATGCTTTAAAGGGTTAGTTCACACCAAATGGAAAATTCTGTCATTAATTACTCACCCTCATGTCGTTGCAAACCCGTAAGACTTTTGTTCGTCTTCGAAACACAAATATATTTTTGATGAAATCTAAGAGCTGTCTCACCCTCCATATACAGCAATACAACTGAAATAATCCAGGTCCAGAAATGTAGTAAATACTTTAGTAAAAAATTGGTGTGTTAGCTCTTCAATTTCATAAAAAACATGTTAATTTGTCTTCCAAAGTTGAAAGAATGTCTTTTGTTTCGATACTACAATAAGGGTGAGTAATTAATGACAAAATGTTCATTTTGGGGTGAGCATACCCTTTAAGTTGCATTACTGCATTGGAGTCAGTATTGTTGGCAGTGGCATGGTTAAAGATTAGTTCAACCAAAAATGAAAATCCTGTCATTAATTATTCACCCTCATGTCGTACCAAACCTATAAGACCTTCGTTCATCTTTGTACCACAAATTAAGATATTTTTTATGATATCAGAGAGCCATCTGACCCTCCATAGACAGCAATACAACTGAAATGATACAGATCCAGAAAGGCATGTAAAACAGTCCATGTGACATCATTGGATCAACAGTTTTGCCTCGCTACAAGTATACTTTTTTAGTGCAAAGAAAACAAAAATAACATTATTTAACTCTACCATTCTTCAGTCATTGTGTAAGAAATAAAGAAATACTTCAGTGACTTGACGTTCCTCAAGCATTTCAGAATGGCCAAAAAAACATTTTAGATGCTGTGCACGAGATCGGCCTGCTGCTAGTCAAGTTATCCCGTCAAATGGCTTTTTGATTCGCACATGGAGGAAATGTGTTTCTGTTGTAATTTATGCACATTTTTTTCTTATGAGATTAAAAGTTTATCCTACTTAAAGGTGCACAGCATTTCCATCCAGCATTTTTTATATGATATTCCAAAATGCACATAAAAATAGTTATTGCAGACAGTAGCATTGTTGTAAATGTAGTTGTTGTCTGTGATGTTACTGTCAATGGCATTGCTGTCAGTGGTGTTGTTGTCAGTCACAGTGTTGTAGCTGCCAGTAGTGTCACTGTCAGTGGCATTACTCCAGGAGACATTGCTGTCAATGGCTTTGATTTCAGACCAACTGATGTTTGTGTAGCTGTTAGTAGCATTTTATCAATTCTGTATTCCATTGTACAATTATTCAGTATGATAAAATACTGTATAACGTAAAAGTGGTACCATGCTGTAGCCTGACACTTATTATTCCTGAGTGAGTCAGTGTGCGGTCACTATGTACAAACATTTGGTCGCACTGCCTTTTTGAATTCCACTGCTGTGCGACCTTTCCCAATCGCCATCTCTCTCTGACTCTCTGTCCATTGGGTGCAGCAGGCAGTGCTGCAAATGTTTGAAAGTCACCTTTGCATAGTCACCTTTTCACACCCTTCCCCCCACAATTCTGTCTCCGAGCACGTACGGGTCTGACTAATGATGTGCAAGGCTTTTTCAGATGCTGTTGCTGACTACACAGACGCGAAAAAAAGGAAAAAGAAAAATGAAGCAATCTAAAAGCACTCAATAGAAAATGTGATATTCATGATTTGGGTTTCTGCCATGCAAAAAGCCAGAACCAGTCACCCTCTCATAACCACATAGACGTGCCTGGCATCCACAGTGAGAATATCCTAGAACAAGTGCAAGGTTTGAGAAACGAGAAATGATTCCATTTTGTGTACAAATGCTGGAACCAAATTATTTTTATGGTGTTTGGTTCTTGAGTGTTTGCATTTTTCTCTTGGTGTGGAAGCAACACCATACTAAAACACTCAGTCTTCTCTACAGCAATCTACATTTGTCACTGACACAATGGCAAAAGGAATCATGTTTTAGATCAGTTGTGACCTTGCAGTGCGTAATGAGAGGGAAAGGATGTCCCAAAACAATCTAAATATGCATTGCATCTTCCTATTGCAAAAATTCGATTTCACTCTAATAAGTCTGAGCTGTTGTTATATTAACTACATGTTAGTATGTAACTCACTTAGTGAACCTTAAGTCTTTCTTCTAAATAAACTATGAACCAATGTCTGAAAGTGGGCTATCGAAATAAAGCGTTACCCTATTTTCACCACAAAAATTATATTATTTGCGATATCGAAAAGCAAAACAGACTGCTTTTGTACAGCTAAAAATAACGAAGTGGCTGCCACTGGATGCCTTGCATGTTCAAGTTCTAAACAGACCAGCTCATTTATTCTTATATTAAAAATACTGTGGATAATATTGTTAGGATGAATTCTGGCATTGAAAAAGCGTTAAATGAATTATACAATTGTTAAGTGGAATATGAATGAGATAGCTATGTCTTTCCTTGTTTTCTAACTAGTTTTACAAGTCTTGGCACACACTGCTATCCTGCAGCTCCTCAGCTGCAGACAAATATGGAGAGAAACAGGGAGCCAAACAGGAGCCAAGGAGCAGACAGGGAGTTAGTGTATGCCAGGCGGAATATGCAAGTGTGTGTATTCATATTTGTAGTCGATGTCAATGTGTGTGCTCAAAAGTGTAAGTCAGATCACTTGGGCGAACACCTGCGTTTTCTAATTGAGGTTAGAGCTGGCGATGTTATGGGTCGCACCTGAGGCACCACTTCAGAGCCAGAGGGATGCCTAAGAGCAACCTGTACCTCAAGAGCCCACTCCACACACACACATAATCAAACAGTAATTAGAATTAGAAGCAGTGACTGAAATGAAAGGTAAAGTTACAAACTGTGAAGGAGGTTTGCAACTGAAACTACTGTTCAGAGCTACATATATTTACCTCGTGATTACATCCACAAAGAGGCATGGCTACAAGTCTGTTTTGTTATATTTTGTATTAAGTTGATCAAGATTATTAGGATCATTATGGTTATCGTTATGGCTAATGTAGTTAATCAATGGAACCTTATTGTAAAGTGGTACCAACATCGGTTGAAAACACACCTTCTGTGGCGCTCAAGTGGACATTGCAGGTTTGATCCTGATACATACCATGCACTTATCTGATTTGTCCTCTATTCGCAAAAATGTCCTCTTCTTTCTTTACTGCCTATACCAATTTTTTATTGCCTATTTATTTACAGCTGAGAAATTAAATGAGTCCCACAAAATCAAATTACCACACCAATGATTAAATTAACTCAAATTAGGGCAAACTTTCATCTCTTTGCTGTCATCACTCATCAGGAACATTCTGAAAACCACGCATCCTCCACTTTCCCTCATGCCCTTACTTTTTTCCATCACATCAATCCCATTTCAAGTAGAAATCTTTCCTCCCTCCCTGCAGGGACATGTGTTCTCAGCAGTACAGCCAAATTAGAAGAACAACTTGTCCTTATTTGAGACAAACTCCAAAGCGGACTTCTGACCTTGTGTCCCTGGCAGAAAGTGAAGACAGGAACCTGGCTGGAGTTGTTTCAAATGCAGTTTTCAGTAAAGGGAAGAGAAAAACTTTGAGGATATCTTTAAATATTCAGTGAAGAGAATCTGGAACTGACAGTGCTTTTTTACCTTTATAAACTTTTAGGTGAAGTGAAATTTCTGCTCCACCAGTGACACTGAATGAAATAGCAAAGGTTATGACTTTCTATATTTATAAGCATAAATAAGACTTTAGGGAGGTTTCCCAAACAGGGTTTAAGACTACTCAGAGCTGTCTTAACTGAAAAAAAACAAGCTAGGCTCATTGGAAATACATGCCTCTTCACAAATTTCCGCAAAACTGAAAAAAATTTACTTACACATAAGAATCGCTGCAGTTTCCAATTGAAATGAACACTAGAGGCAGTAAAACTCCCACAACTTTTTTTTTTATTTTCACACAAAAGTATGATTTACAGGTACATTTTTAATTAATAAATACTTTTGAATGTTGACGTCACATTTACAGCTTCATATGGATGAGTTTTTTTTAATAAAGTAGGTTTATTCTGTAGCTAATGTGATACGGCGTTGCACTCAGGTGGTGAAAAGCCCTGGTTCGAATCCTTTGTAAAATAGTTTGACAAAACTCCAGAGTCTGTCACGCATCCAGTGCGCCCTCCAGAGTCTGCCGCGCATCCAGTGCGCCCTCCTGAATCTGCCGCGCATTCTGTGTGCCCTCCCGAGGCTGCTACACCTCCTGGACGTCTGCCCGAGTTTGCTGCACCTCCTGGCCGCCCCCCGGTGAGCCCTCCGAAGAAATTTTTTTGGGGGGGCACTAAGGTGTGGACTCTGGTACGGGTGGGCGGGATTGGGACTCGGAAGTGGACTGCTTGGGAGCTTCCACCCAAGGTTCCCGATCCACCGCTTAAGGCCCTTGATCCGCCACGGCCTCCCAAGGCTCCCGACCCACCGCCTAAGGCCCCTGATGCTTCAGTCCTGCCTCCGAGTCCTGCCTGTCCGCTCTGGAAGCGAGAGCACGATGCACTACAGCCAGTAATCGTGACACCTATATAGACTTATCTGACTTTCCCTCATTGTTCTCCTCATTAATACCTCATCTCCATTTTCTGTCTTCTTGTGAGTATTCCTTGTGTTATCTCCATGCTGCCTGAAACCATAGACTGTTACACCATGCATGTCACTGCTGCATTACTGCATACTTTTTGTGTTTCGAGAAAAGCATACTTAATTACTTAACAACATGCAAATGCCTTGGAATATTTTAGTTTAATATTACAATCAAGTACTGTAATCCACTTATCCTGGTCCCTGCTGCATTGGAAGAATTCGACAGAGCAAGAGCGTTCTTGAAGCTGTACCTATGGAGGGTGTACAACCTTATTTGAATATGGAAGGAGTACCTTTATCATACCAACAGGACACTATAAATACCAGGCAATGCTGTATGGGCTGGACAGTGCCATCAGAACTTCATGGATGAGGTGTTCCACGAGTATCTCCATTGGTTGATCATTTACATATACTCCAGGAAACTGGAACTGATCATAATCCCCATTTTACTCTCACTTTCGAATCTACAAACCTCCTCAGATATATCAACAGCCAAGTGGGAATTCAAGTGGACCAGGAGAAGATGCAAACCCTTCAGTCCTGTCCATAACACAACCCACCACAAAGACCTACAATGTTTTCTAGGATTTCCATTGTTTCACAATAACAGTACTTAAGCCACCACTCTCATTCATTACTAAAATCCAAGCCAATGTCTCTTCCCTGGAACAAAGAGTGCTGCTTTTAAACTCCTCAAGTCCTGCTTCACCACTGCACCTGTTCCCATTCATCCTGACCCTGATCTAACTTTTGTAGTCAAAGTTGATGCATCTACCAGAGGAGTTGAGTCATTATATTTTCAGCAACAGGGGAAACCTAATCCATGTGTCTTCTTCTCCAGCAAATTTACCCAAGCAGAGGTTTTGACTATCCAGCTGGCACTGGCTAAAGGTTTTCCATCATACTGTACTTTTGTGCACATCACCGAACAACGCCACCTTAAATACCTGAGAGATGTCCAGTGGTTGACATTGCCATGCCCTTTGGGCCCTTTTCTTTATGCAGTTCAACTTCCATGTCACCTACCATTCAGGGTCCAAGAATACCAAAGCAGGCACCTTTTTACACTCTCTCGGGAATCCATGTTCCTTCCATACCACCCTTAGATCTTAAACCCATCCTTTCAAGTTACCTGACTGAATGAGCCCTGCACACCAGACTAAATGAAGTTACTCTGCTGTCAACTGTACTTGGTTCATCCTGGCAACGCTGGTGGCATAGTATGTCCAAGGATGTCCATTGATTTTTACAAGGAGGTTCCAGCTGTGAACCCTGGTTAGGGCAGTCTGAGAGGGTATGGGACTCAGCTCACAGCCATCTGAACTGACAATCCTCCTGCACCACTGCTCGTGGATGACGGGCTGGATAATGCTGTCAATAAGACCCTGAACCCCATGCACCATGTGAATGTGGTTGGCCCCAACATTACAGGCTCTAACCCTTAGGAGCGGTCTATGGATATGTGGGGGGTACTGTCATAGTTACACAAGGCTACACCATGCTATCACGGTCTATGTACCCTCATACTCACCTATAAAGACAAAAACATTTAAGGAAAACACTCACTTATTTGCCAGACTCATTATGTATGCCGTCTTCGTCTGACTATCTACTTACCTGTTTGGACTTACAGTGCCTGATTCTCCCTCTTTGTTCTCCATTACTGATCATTTGTCTTTGTCAATGCTCAAGTATTACTGTGTTACTCTACACACATATTATCCTTGTTTATTTTTGATTTCTCCATCAGTACTAACCATTCTTCTTTTATTATCACCTTTTGTTTTTTTATAAAAGCACTGCTGCTGAGTTCACATCCAGTCTTTTTTGGCATTTGTGACAAGTATATTCTTTTTAAGTATATTATTTCTGTAATAACTTATTTAAAGTACTGTGCAAATGTCTTAGGCCACTAGTATTTTAACAAACAAAAAATGGTTTTAAGTAAGTTATTTCTATCTTTTGTGGTAGTGTGTCAGTTAAAAAAAAAACTACCTGGAAATCTACTGTTCAAAGACTTAGGCACTCGTGTAAAAATGCTGTAAAATGAGGAAGGTACACTTGCCCAAAAGACTTTTCCACAGTACAGTATATTTGTGATAATCGTGATCTTTTTCACAAGGGGAACATCTTTTCTAGAGAAAAAAATCAAGTCCGTTCATTTTGGTTGATAGCAAAAGAGACATACAGTATGAATGATACATTTGTGACACAACAGGAGTTGTCCATTTAGAACAGCTACTGATTTTAGATTACATTTCATGGTATTGTAAAGTATTTAATGGTAAAAAATAAAATCTTTCTGTCTAGGGTTTTGTGGCATATTTTGTAGATACTGCTTAACAGCATATTCTTAGCATTCCAATCATTCTGTGTTTCTGGATATTTCAGCCAGCACAGATGCCAAATACAACAGATGGCGTTCAAACCTGAGTGTGTGTGTGTGCTTTGAGGTCTGTGACATCAACTGAGAAATATATTAAGCTGCTGAACAGAAAATATTGGCCTAAAGATATGTAGGCCTCAACTAACAATTAGCATATGCATAATTCAAATGAAATACTCATCTAATCCAAGTCCTCTGAATGCCTCTATTACATGATACTACAATCAATGCAATAAAAAAAAACAATATCTACATCCATACAAACATACATAAAAAGCACTGCCTTATAAAACAAGCTGGTGAAAACAAGTAAAAGAAATTATGGATATAATGATATACTATATAATTATATTAAATACCTAGTTGTATTCTATACACACATACACAGGTTGTACAAAAGTCAGTTCCCTGAAAGCATGCAATCTAACCGACATTCCCTGTGGCTTATTTATTTAATCCTTCCATTTTAACCTTTGAGTGTGATTTATGACTGCCATTAATCTTAGGCTGCACATTAATTCCACAGCACACAGGTTCATCTGACCTATGCCCTTTCAGATCCCAGCTGCGGTGACTCACTGTGTCATCTGGTATATGCAAATTTTTCCCTATCCTTCTTAAGTGGTGGTTTTAAGGAGATAAAGCCTCAAATCAGAGATAAAGCTCAATTCAAATAAAACTGAGATGTGTCTGATTCATAATGCAAAGCAAGTATATGTTGCATTCTCAGTGCTGCTAAAAGCAATATTATACTTTAAAGAAAAATAAAAGTGCTTCACGATGCCATAGAAGAACCTTTTTTTTTTGCCTACTGTAAATGTTTCCATAAAGAACCTTTAACATCTGCAGAACCTTTCTGTTTCACAAAAGGTTCTTTGTGATGAAAGAAGGATCTTCAGACTAAGAAAAGGTAGGAAAGAGGTGGTTCTTTTAATAACCTTTGACTGAATGGTTCTTTGAGGAACCAAAAATGGATCTCTGAAAAACCTTTAAGCATCTTTACTTTTTTTCACTTTTTTATGAGTGTGTAGCAGACATTAGCATAAACTCCTCTTGAAAACTGCAGTCAGATTTCACTCTAAAATGTTTGAAGAGAACCTTCTGAGTGTTAAAAATAAAACTTTAAATACGTTCTTATACATCTAAATAATAACATCTGGTATAGCAGCACAGACATCTGTCCAATTTAGATGTCCTAAAAGGCTATTCCATTTCAAAATAACAAACCACAAACACTATACCCTTCCCTGAAACGAAGTGATAGTGTTAGCAAAAGCAAATGTTGAAAGTTTTACTGAAGCCTCTGTGCCATTTTTGAGTTGTTGTTTTTTTAAATCACAAATTTTGTTACACAGGATTCATGCCCAACGCCTCCACAAATGTGATGCTGCACCAGGTGAGCCTCCATGCAAGTTTGTGGAACACATTAGTATGGAACTGACAATCTGATGTAAACATCAGAATGTACTGTTTATACATGTAATTTACACGCACAATGGTCTTCATTACAAAATTTATAAAAAATAATAAATAAGCATGTGCCCCTATATGAATATATATATATATATATGAAAAAAAAAAATTATTTATATACTGTATATATATATATATATATTTGGTTGTTTTTTTTGTTTGTTTTTTCAGCTGGAATCCATAGTGAATTGTGTTTAGAGGCACAGAATTTTGAGTGAAAGCAGAAACGCATAGCTTAGAATAAAGAACTTATATTACATTTTCTGTTATAATTCTGTGTTATTACAGCTATTATGCTATATATATATATATATATATATATATATATATATAAAACATTAAGTATATTTAAATTTATGGACTCCTCATCAAGTGCCTCAATGTAAGCCATTTTCCCCTCTCTTTTTTATTACAAAAAAGAACAAGAAGTGACGTAAAAATTGGTTATTGTTAGTTTCAAAATTATACAGCAAGTGCTGTCGACTAGACTTATCCCTTTAATATCTTCTATTACTCAACTGATTTTGTTTAATACTGTAACTTTCTACAGTATTCGCTTTATTTTTGTCCTAGATTTTATCTTAATCAGGTTGCGAGTTAATACCTAGAGACAATTATTTTACTATCTCACTTTCAGATTGTAAGTCTCATCAGTCCAGTTACACCACAACATCATAGCAGGATGAAGCCGGATATTATTTGTTTAGCAGATTCGTAGAAAGAGCCCTAAAAATAAGCCTTTGATATTAAAGAGGATTTGCTGAGGCAATCAGCATGAGTTGGTTTTCTGTGAGTTGGGTTAGCGAAAGCCAGTCAGTGTGTTAAAAGACCCCGAAAATCTATAGAGTACACTGCGTCCAGTTGATTGTCTGTGTATCATTAATATTCATTTTTCTGCAGAAGCTTGTGTAAAGCAATCAAATCAAATACAAGATTTCTTTATCTTTGTTCTAAGGTACAGTAATGCGTCCCTCTGCAATTGCATAAGTATATAATCTTCTTGGTGATCATAATTGCCATATTGCTTCTAAAAATACCAATTATTGATTTGTGTAATTGTGACTGATAGAATGTTTTAATAGATTTATACATATAATACATTACAACAGGAATATTTACACTTGGGAACATTTTCTGCACTCTCAAATGTTGTGTCAGGTATATCTGTTACTAATGCTTCACATGTTAGCATCTGAATATACTATTCAAGTAAAAACTACACAACAGAACCCTCTTTCTCCCCTCCCCCTTAAAATATCATTTTAAACAGTCAGATCAGGTAAAATTAGGATCTTAAGGCTCCAACATCTTTTTTTGCCATCTATGTATATATTCTCTATATGTTACTTTATAAAGGTATTTATGGGGCTATTCCTAGACCATAATATCAATACACTGCAATATGATATATGTGTATTTAATACCCTGTGTTACATGTAGGCTAATACATATAATATTTTAAACATTTTCATTTTGTTTTTTACTCTGTCTGATATTACTATATGTAGCATCTTGCTGCTTTGAAATGAAGGGTGTTATTATTGCTAATAATAATAATCTAGAAATGTATCAGTGAAAATGGGAACTCTAACTGTTGTTGTAGTTGTAGAATAGTTAAAAAATACTATTGAGACTGTATTATTGCTAATTATGTTCCTTTAAAATTATTATCATTTCTTTTGTCGTATAGACGCTGTAATGTAACGATTTCTGAAAACAGACAAATGCCGCATGATCACGAGCATGATCGGTAATAAGAGTGTGTGATGAACTGCTCCTTTCTCGGTGTGATTTTTACTCACTCCGGTTTCCTGGCGAGTCCAGCGGACCGGGTCAATGTCGAAGGAGTCTGCGGAACCAGGGACTTGCAAGACGGACTCCTCTTCTCGTCCTCCGCGGACTCCGGGCTGGACTGGGTCGCTTTGAGAGTCGGTGGGGACGTAGGTACGAGCTGCAGATGCTGCGGGTGATGGATGGGAGCTGCCGGAGGATGCTGCGGCTGTTTGGACGGATGCTGCTGCTGCGGCTGGCTCTGACCGTGAGTCGCCGGATGCTGGTGCGGGTGAGCGGCCGGCTGAGGGCTGCTGGTCCGCGGGGATGGGTGGTGATGGTGGTGCGGATGATGATGGTGATATTGATGCGGATCTCTCAGTTGACGGTTCTCGCCGATCAGATCCTCAACCTTTCTCTCCAGCTCGTCGATGCGCTGCCGCTGGGTTTGAATCAGACTCTGCTGGTTTTGTACTATAGTGGTCAGTTCTTTGAGATAAAGCACGGCTTTCATTGGGTTATCCAGCAAGCTCTCCATTACTATAAGCGTTAAGCCTGCTGTATCAGGATGGAGTAGGAGTCTTCTGGATGCAGAGAATGCTCTGTTGCGTGCTGATGCTCTAAGGATGCTAGTGATGTTCCTGATGCAGGGGAGACTGGGGGAGGAGCTACAGAGGGTGATGATGTCAACTCCCTGACCAATCATAGAGAAGAGTGTTTGCATGCAGTACACACTTTCCAATAGTGACATCAATTTAAAGATACACTAAGAAAGTTTTTTTTCACCATTAAAAGTTTTACACCTGCCTTGCCTCCAGTGCAGTTATTTTCAAGTTCCCATCGTGTTTGCCTTAATATACCCGTGTGAAACGGAAGTGCACGAAGTATTTTTGCGGAAAAACAAAACTTTCCACATTATAGGCTACATTATATTTCTGTGGTTAAAAAAATAAGTTATAGACACTTAAAAGGAAAGCATATACCTAAACCAAAGGTATCTTGAAATACCAGTTCAAAATGATAGTGATGGCTGATGGCGTCTAATGTGTTGTTTCTAGACTAGGTATTTTTTTACTTTTCTTTTTAAAATTTTTTATTTTTTATTCTATTGCACGACTATAACATTTTTATCTATTTTTGCAAGACATCCTAAAAAATAAGGTTCAGTTTACGGTAGGTACATTTCTATGTTATCCGTAAACAGTGGATGACTATCGCACAACTCTGGTATAGGCATCCACTAATCATTAGGCCTATAATATATTTACGACAGTGAATTCCACTCACTTAACTCTAGGTGGCTCCAAAGTCTCAAAAATTCACCAAACTGAACACATATGTTTTAAATTTACATCAAATCCAGTTAAACGTAAGTGTACTCTCTTGACCCACTATATATCCAGGCTATATTTGTAGTATAATTCCTTACATTGTCTATGAAATATGGTTTATGTGTATTTTAGAATATTTAAGGTAAATACATTAATTTAATGTCATTTATAATGAAATCGGCGCGTATTTACAAATACATATGACTTAGTTGCAATTTAGTAGGCTACATTTAAAATATATTAACTTTAAATGCAATAGCTAATATTATGTTAGTCAAAACTACAAAATAATTGTCTTTATTTTGAAGCAAGGTATATTATAATGAAAAGACAATGGTTTACATATATGCTTTAAATAATTTTTTTTTATTATTATCTACATGAATACTTTCACACTGCATTTCTGCTTTGTTCCCCAGCTTACGTCTGAGTCACTGACTCTACTAGCTGCTGTTTGATGATGAGGTTTTGCTTTATGAATCACCATATTATTACTGTGAATGACATTGCACACATTTCATGAGTTTAATCACTGTAACATATGTTAGGCTACATTCACACAGCAGCAGAATACGGTTGTCAGTCCTGTTTTTCAGTCCTCAATATGGTTATGTTCACACACACCTTTTTTGGAAAAGGCCAATGAGAATTGGCGTGCACTGATTGCGCTCAGGTGCACCTCATTACTGCGTGAGTATAAGAG
>JAUMHQ010000051.1:12187126-12199420 GCA_032361165.1 Enteromius paludinosus | reverse complement strand
TTAATGTTGGAACAATGCTTTATAAAGGATGAACTAACTATTTATTAATGCTTAACTAATGATTCATAGCGTGTAGTATAAAGTGTTACTAAATGCTTTTCATCTAAAACAAACTATTTAAAAAGTATAGGGTGGTCGTTGACGTGAAAAGTTTCACAAATAAAGTCAGCATTCTTTAGCTGCTTATGGTTAGATGAGGTGTACGAGAGGAGTTGTTGAAATAAAACGAGTACGACAAATAAAATTCGTAAATGGGTCTGAAAACTCAATTTTACTTAAAGGCTTATCATATTTTAAAGCCCAGAGACATCATTGTCTGGCTCTACTAGGATTTGTGTGTACAAAACTATTTTATATTTTGCGTCTGAAACTTTTAAAAGTGTGTCCATCTGCAAAGTTTACTGTATGTGTAGCTTTTCACTTTGTGTTGTTACAGCTCATCCTACATCTGAGATAGATAGTAGTGCTAAACAAAAACCGCCTACTCTAGAGGAAATTTTCTTTAATCATTACAACAATATTTCAATTTGTGTTAGAGTAACTATGATGACTTCTAGAATGGGCATTGAAGCTCTTGCTGGAAAACCATACTTTGCCTCCAGATATCAGAAACAAGCCCTCGAACACAAACGCTCAGACACTACAGTGGAGTCTTAGATGCTGGAGCAATTAATTCGAAACAATATTTCTATAACAGTTATGGTTCCTATGGATCTGTCCCTCATAAACCTTTTTGCTGGATCACAAAAGACATGACCAATGTATACACTGGCTCATTGTTATTCATTCATTTATATACTACACGATACAACTGTTTAAAAATAATAAATATTGCACCTCAAATCTCCATCTTTGCTCTGGTTCAGGCCAAAAATCGCATGACTGATATCCTTGTGTCATCCTTTATAAACAAGCTAGGCAAAATGCTCAGTTTTGTTGTTAATATTCTTTTGTTGCTATTCTTTTGTTTTAATAAGATGCAACAAATATCGGCTGAGGGATGTTTATTCTTATAAACTGTGTTAAAGTATAATTACATTCTATGTTTTACATCTGTAAAAGATGTGAATGTTGGGTTTTACATAGCTCTGGTATAATATATATTAAATGCTGATTACATGTTTGAAAATATATCAAATGGTTTACTGCTGCTCTGTTTTTTACTATGATATACAATTCTCAGGGCATAAAACCTTTTTAGCCTCGAGGAGTGAGAAACTGAAAAACCCCAACAAGAATAACATTGCGCTTGTAGTTTTAATTACTATCGTCTACCCGATTTTATTTAATGGAACACAGTAAAAAACTATGGGTTATATTTTAAAAACCTCGTTGGGTTATTGTTCGTAATAACCCAGCGTTGGGTTAAATTGGTTCTTGTGACGACGGTTAAAATTTTAACGGTCGACATGTGAAAGACAGTCAGGCAACAGAAGAAGCTGCTGCTGCGTCAGTATGAGGTGAGTAATATCACTTTTTCATTTGTATAACTCTTACAACATTATATTTATTTTGAAAAGGAGCATTATATGCATTAAAAAACTGAACTTTATATTTTTTTAACGAAGTTGTACCTCCGTTTAGTCGGTGTAACGTTAGTGTGTTTTGGAGGAATAAACTCCATTGGAAACTAATGTTAAGGACATTACACTTTCTCCTGCCACAACTCTGAGGTTGCGCTGACGCCGGCTCGGCTCTTCAGCGTGACGGCTCTGAATCGTGTGTGTAATCAGACCAATGAAATGGAGAGACGTCATAGGCGGGTGATGTCATCGGCCAGGAAGCATAAGAGCACATGGAATGTGACCGGCATTCAGCTTCTGTCATGAAACAAAACACCGGTAGGGATGCCGAAAGTGTGGTGTTGAGACGCAGCGTCTCGTTCCTTCAAGGAATGAGGGTTATATTCATAACCTGAGACGTTCCTTTTCAGGAACTGGAGCTGCGTCACGAGACGCTATGGGGAACAAGATGCCCACACCCCCACACTTGCAAGTCCCTGCCCAGTGTGTGTGCCTACTTAACAAAGCACAGCAGCACCAGGAGTGGCTCGCAAGTCCAGTCCTTAGACCTGAACAAAGTGTGAGAGACCATCCTGCTCGCACTGGACACATACGCTTTAGCTTCTACTGACCAGCTGAAGGGTGGAGGGTTGAAGGCCTGTAGTACTACTGGCTGTGGTGTGACTGTAGGCACCTTAGGGCTGTAACCCGCTCGCGGGTACAGGAGGGATTTGGCCATGCCCGGCGCAAAGTCGAGATGTGAAGGGGCCACTGAGAGGGCCTGAAGGTCACCTACTCTCCTCAGAGAACACAATGCTAGCAAAAGTGTGGTCTTTATTGTCAGCAGACGAACTGAGATCTCCTCTGTGGGCTCGAAGGTGGCCCACAGAGGGCTTCTGACATGACAGCCAGGTCCCAGGTTGGTACCCAGGAACAAACCGGAGGCCTCAACCCAAACGCACCGCAGAGGAAACGTATAACCAGAGGGTCTCTACCCACTGAATGTCCACCCACAGAGGCATGGTAAGCCGATACTGCTGCCACATAAACATTCAGGGTGGAGTGGGTGACCCCAGTGGAGAATCTAGACTGCAAGAATTCCAGCACTCTACCGACCGGGCAGTTAACTGGATCCTGCCCGCGTTCTCTATACCAGGAAGTGAAAAGTTTCCACTTCAGGGCATACAATTTCCTCGTAGATAGAGTTCTGGACTAGAGAATGCGCCCCCTCAGAGGCCATACTCGCAGCTTCCACAACTCCAGGCGAGGGTGCACAATGGTACCCCTGCCTGTGAGAGGAAGTCCCTCCTGATCGGAATCTCCCATGGGGAGCCGTCTAGAAGGGACATCAGGTCCGAGGCCCGGCCAGAATGGCGCTACTAGTAGTAGACTGGCCGCGTCCCGGCACACTCTTTCCAGAACTCCTGGGGGCAGAGCACTGACGTCTTGTCGGTGCCATCACAAGAGCCTGCTCTGTACGAACTATCGTATGAGTGACGCCCGCGAATTGTGGCGGAGCTCGTCCGAACTGGATTCAGTATCCTCTCTCTACAGTACGCAGGACCCATTGAGACACATTTGGCAGTAGTTTCCATGCTGTTAAATAGTCTACTAAGGGAACCAACCTCTCGAGGCTGGTCTCTGATGATATTTGCTTTGACACAGCCCACCCTCGGGTGGAGCTCTGCGCGGACCCTCGTTAGAGCCCGGTGGCAAACGTCTCAGCCCCGCTACGTTTCCGGGTGGAAGACACTGAGACTGATGTTCGCAGGAGACGCTCACGCCCTGTAACACTTACAGGGTTTGTGAGACGGAGGACCGGCAGGGAATAGCCGATCTAGCTGGTCTAGAAACCTCATTGGAGGTGGCGAGCCTTTCAGTTCCACTACGTTTCCGGCGCACCAACACGCGTTTGTCTCTTGAGTCTGTGAGAAAATATTTGAGTGCCTGGAACCCAGCCAGCATCTCTAAACAGTTGATGTGCCAAGAAAGATGGCGATCTTCCCACAGACCTCGGGCTGAGTGACCACTCATGATCACTCTCCAACCAGTGAGGGATGCATCCGTCGCTGGCGCTAGGCGAAGAGTCAGAACTCCCAACACTGGGCCCTGTTTTAAAAACGCAGGTTTCCTCCACATGTCTAAAGCACGTCTAGTGCGACCTTGATCATGCGAAGGGGATTTCCACTCAGGGACACACCTTAGTTTCTGAGCCACCACTGTAGAGGTCTCATGTACAGCAGGCCAGTAGGTATCACACTGGATGCAGCTGCCATAAGGCCCAGCAGTTTTTGAAACTGCCTGACAGTGAAGTTCAACGGCCTCCGGGGCCGGTTCAGGGCAGAACAAAAGTTCAACGGCCTCCTTGGCCGGTTCAGGGCAGAACGAAAGTTCAACGGCCTCCGTGGCCGGTTCAGGGTCGAGTGAGAGTTCAAGGGCAGCCTTGGTGGCTGATTCAGGGTTGGACGAAAATATAGACATGACCTGCACGTCCATCCGACGTCCAATGTGTATATCACAACTGCCATAGACGTCCAAATGACGTTCCAAAAAAATTAAGCCAGATTAGGTCAAATGTTGAACGTCAAAATTATGTCCAAGTTGGGTCATGGATGGACGTCCAAATAGTGGACCTAGTTTGTACCTCAAATAGATGTCCAGAATTGGTCATGGACCGACGGACCCAATATAGACATGATCTGCACGTCTATCCGACGTCCAATGTTCAGTGGGAAGGTTTTGATCCACTACAAAGGTTGAATATGGTTTATATAATCAATAATAATAAATAATCAGAACATGAATGGTCAGAATACTAACTATATACATGGAATATATGGTTTTACCCAGTGTTAGAGTATGCGTTCACTCAGCCTTATATTTATCACTATAAGTCTAACAAAAGTGATGACTATCAATTCCACAAAAGCAAAATATGCTTTATGTAATATTTATACATATTCTAAAATGAAACACTATTTTATATTCAACATAAGTAAATATCACTTGAAAACCATAAAACTGTAAAGAAATCAAGTTGAATGTCAACTCTGTCAATGGCTTTACAAATAGAGTTCATGTAGCCATTTTGTGTGGATGCTTATAGAACCTGCTTTAGGAGAATATAATGATAAATCTAAACATTTCAACTCATTGCCTCAGAAATTGGAAGATGGTGCTGACATATCATGGTATGACACAGGAAATATTAACATTGTAATTTTAATTATTATAGAACTATAAAACCAACCAAAGCTTGTTTGACATTGCTTTCACTGTTGCCAGACTGGGCAGTATTAAATTTGATATTGAAATGTAAAAAAATGCATGGAAGCAACGGTTTTCGGTGGTGTATCGAACCATTTGGTTCGCCCTGTTCGGTTCAGCACACCCACGTGAACCGCGATATTTCGGTAGCCTATTTGAGGCATTAAACTTTCATTTAAAATAAAATGGGCATTTTCTGTGTATTTGTAATGTTCTTGTCTGTGTTCCTTGCCTCGTGTTCTTGTATGTTTTTTCCAAGTTCATATATGCCCTTTTATGGTTTTGTTCCTGTCCTAGTTAGTTGAGTGTGTTAATTGCTGTTCAGCCGTGTTCAGTTTAGCGTCATTAGTGTGTGTACTTATGTGCCTTATGTTCTTTGTCCTTAGTTCTTAGTCCTTACTTCCGGTATGGCGCGGCCACGTCCAGACGCCTTCCTGACCGCTCCGTACAAACTGTGCGCTTTTTTCTTCATTTATTTTTACTTTCATTCACTATCAGTACTTCAGGTTTGGTGACCTATAACAGAAGAATACTGCTGGATATAGGAATTCAGATTTTGGCGAGGGGACTCAACATTCTGGACCATTGTTACATATCGTACAAGCGGGGCTACAAAGCTGTTTCCCACCCAGCATTCGAGAAATCAGATCACAATGCCATTTTACTCATACCGGAATATCAGCAAAGCTTTCGTCATTAAGCTCCGGTCATGAGGGAGGTGCAATGCTGGTCTGCCCAATCAGAAGCTACGCTGCAGGACGCGCTCGATGATGTAGACTGGGACATGTTCCGAGCCTGCACAGTACACATCAACGAGTTTGCGGATGTAACAGTTAGCTTCATTAGCACGCTAGCAAATGAAGTCGTCCCGACAGTGTGGTTCTAATCGTTTCCGAACCAGAAGCCTTGGGTGGACCGATCGTTCCGTGATGCTGTGAATGCCCGGACTGCTGCTTATAATGCTGCTCTAATCAGCGGAGATATGGACGCATATAAAGTGGCTTCTTACAGCATCAGGCGAGCAGTGAGGGAAGCTAAAGGCTGGTTCAGACAGCGAACTGAATCACACTTCCACCAGGGTGACACACGCCGCATGTGGCACGGATTCCGCACAATCACGGACTACAAAGCCAAAGACACCACGATGATCGTCGCCGACTCTGCATTCGCCAAAGAGCTGAATGCATTCTACGCCCGGTTCAAGGTTAGCCAGCCGGCTAACACTAGCAGCCTGGTGACTGAGAACGATGATGTCATCTGCGTGGAATGCATCAACAGCATCGCAGAGCACAATGTTCGCACGGCACTGAGGAGGGTGAACACCAGGAAAGCAGCAGGTCCAGACGGCATCTCCGGGCGCTTGCTGCGCTTCTGTGCTTACCAGCTGTCAGGTGTGTTCACCTGCATCTTTAATGAGTCCCTGGCGACGTCTATAGTCCCGGCGTGCTTCAAGAGAGCCACCAGTGCCCAAGACCAACAATCCCTCATGCCTCATCAGTGGTCATGAAGGTTTTTGAGGGTCTGATAAAAAACAATATCTCCTTCTCCATCCCCAGCTCCATTGATCCACTTCAGTTTGCCTACTGCTCCAACAGATCCACAGAGGATGCCATCTCCCACGTCCTGCACTGAGCATCCTTACACAGAACATCTCATCCTGGTTTGGGAATAGCTGTGTACAGGATAGGAAAGCTCTCCAGAGAGTGATCCGGGCAGCTGAACGCTGCTGCAGGTCAGCTCTCCCCTCCATGCAGGATATATACACCAGGAGATGTAAAACCAGGTCAGCTCGGATTATTAAGGACTTGTCACACCCCAATAACGGACTGTTTAAACTTCTGCATTCAGGCAGAAGGTTCGGGTCATCTTGGCCAAAACGGAGAGACTCAGGAGGAGTTTTTATCCACAGGCGATTCGACTCCTCAACCAGGACGTGCCACTCTCCTGTTCATAGGACTGGTATGTTGTTTCTATCTTTATTTATATACTATTCCTTTTGTTTCCATTGTTATTTGTAGGAGCGGTTCAGGATACATTTCACTGCGTGTTGTACCTGTATAACTATGCATGTAACAAATAAAGAATCTTATCTTGAATCTTATTGTAGAGTCCTCAAGTGTGTATCCTGGTGTCTGCTTCTCTGTTCCACGTTAAGGTTTTGATTAAAACTATCTTCAATTCAAGATTCAAGTTTTGTGTGATTTCTGCTTTGCAGACACCCTGACAGTAAGACTCGACCTTAACCGAAAATGATCAGTCCTGAGGAAATCCTTCACCGTCTCCTCAATGGGCTCACTCTTCCCGGCCCGCACAAGCAAAGGCCAGGAGCCATCCTCCATTACCCGCCTCACGCCTCACCATTAGGCGAAATTCGCTCCCTACCAAAGCGCCGCAATATGGGGTTCCATCGATGCCAAAATCCCAAAAGCGGTCCAGGATTTCCGCGGTTCCCAGCCCACAATGTAATGGACCAGAGCTAGATTTGTGGGCCGACATGCAAGATCTGATCCCCGCCGATCCGGTTCCGCCTGTCCCGAATCCAGTGCCTGAGGCACAGCCAGTAGAGCCAACCCCCGATCCAGTTCCTGAGTCACGGCCAGTAGAGCCGAACCCCGATCCAGTTCCTGAGTCACGGCCAGTGGAGCCGATCCCAATCCCAGAGTCCAGCTCCAGAGTCTGCGCCCTCCAGAGTCTGGTGGAAAAACTGCATGACAAGATCACATTCTACACTCATCAAAGTAAATAAATCAATGCTGCCCCACTGTGGTTCTGAGTTCATAGCTATCTGTGAAAAAGCTGTTAGCAACAAAGACTTGGGAACACTGACCAGAAGCTATGGTCTATTATTAGTTTTATATCAACCTTAATCGAGTTCTATCCACTGTGATTTCAGTTAATTTATTTGATAACACTGGGCTCAGATCTCCAGCAAGCTTGAGCTTGGAAGAGCCATTTGATCATTCGTTATTTTTACAATAGATGCAGGGAATGAGGGTCATTGAGCCAAAATCAAGTCATTGTCATAGCATCTCAAATGTATTTCAGTCAGCAGTCACATGACCTCAAAAATTGTTTAAATCTGATATTGCCTTTGTGGTTTTTTAAATAGAGTGTGTATTAGAGTGTGAACATGGTTTAACGGTTATAACGGTATTATAGAGGTATTACAATTTGAAGGTGGTTTTTGAGGACGCTGTTAATGTCCCCATAATCCCCAAAAGGTTTAAAAAGCAAAGCAAAGCCAAAAAATGCATGTAGTTTCCTAATATGGTAGGGTTGGTGTAGGGCATTAGCACATACTGCCTATGGAAAGTCACCATAAACAACAAATGACAACGTGTGTGTGTAAAAAGTAAGAAATAAATACTTTAGTTCAAAGAATTGTCAAAAGTGACAATGTGATATTTATAATGTTACAAAACATCTCTATTCCATATGAATGCTGTTCTTTTCTATTCATTGAAGAGTCTTTTTACTTCACTTGTCACAGTCATTATAGGAAAACAACCTAACCGTAACCTTGGCAGTGTGTATTTGCACCATCACATTATTTACCTTCCGTTTTCTCAACGTTTATTAAAGACACACCTGTCTATCTTTACCATGTCCACTTTACGCATGACAGATGAACATACATATACACCCCGGTACTTTTTGACTGGTTTTTTTTTTTTGAGCAGTGAAAGAGGACACTTTTGTGTTAGGAACACTCCCCAACACAAACCACTTTGGTTAACTTTTAATGTATTAAGAAATATGTTTTTTGTAATAAGAGCATTGCCATGCAACATCTTAAATTGTATTTAAATACACATTGTTTGTTTTATGGATCCTACCCGTTCAGTGATGAAGTGTGAAAGAAGTACAGTACACTTAATTATGTTGACTTGACAATGTCAGTATTGTATATAATTTAAGATGCTTTCTTTTTTGTTATTTCTAACATTTATAAAAATAACTTATTCTAGAGTTTTCAAGATGTATGATCATCAAACCAATTTTCAAGATGTCTTTTCAACCTGGGCTGCTTTTCCCAAAAGCTTTGTAAGCCTAAGAAATTAATAAAAAATGATTGTACGACTGATCTTGATATTACGGTCTGTTTGCCATAAACATCATAACTTAAGTAGCCCTTGAAAATCTTCTTAGATCTACGAGTGCTCTGGAGTAATCCTAAAGCCTTATGTGCATCATAAGGAGAGAGTGTTATGAGGGCACCTGCTTGACAACTGGCAAATTGCACCTAAAATTTTCTTCTCTTCAAGGTATTTTTTAATTTTATTTGTAGGTATATTTTTATTCATTTATATTTTCTACTCATTACACAATTCAGTATAGAATAATAACGAATAAAGAAATAAAATAAAAAAGCTGCATAAACAGAACATGAGGATTCACATCACGAGCAGAGCTTGTGCGAACAGAGAAAAACAGAAACTATAAAAGAAAAAATATGCCCAAATTGCCAAATATGTATAATTTGGTAAATAAATAATAAATTAACAAAACAAAAGAAAAAAAAAAAACAGAACAAGTAGCACCCCATATGCAGAATATCAGATCATTTTTGTTATGCACTGCTAAAAGCAGCATCCAATTATTTATGAAAGCATGACTGTTTTTATTGTGAATGTACACAAATAAAATAAATATTTAGAATAGTTTAGAAAAATGTATTATTCTTGAACGGGTATAGTAAGCTGTTTCCACTTTGAGATGGGGAAAAATCAAGTGATCCTGTCGGCGTTGCACGCAGTAACGCATTAAACTACTAACTCAACATCAAATTTAAAAAAAACCCCATCAAATTAAGATATTTATTTTTGAGGTAAGTAATCTTTTTACCATATATAAAATGTTAGATGCAATAGGATTATGATTTAATGCGCTTCTTAACTAGCCTTAAGTGCTTTGACGCGAGCAACACCACGAACATGGACGCTGCCAATAGGCTAATTCTGTCATGTGACACCGCATTTATTTGCATTAAAGCCCTTTTTCTTGACAAACGATGTTTCCAAATATTTTTTACGACATTTGAAGTAAAGATATAGAATTTTTGTTCTAAAGTTAAACAGATAAATTCTATTGATAATTAGCATTTCCATCAGCTATATCGGTAAAAACTTTGAAGCGCTAAATATTTTTTTCGCAAAAACACCTTGAATGGAAACTTGGCTAATGACTTGCTGGCATGCATGAAAAGGCATGGGGCTATATGATATTGCCCCAGATAGAAGAGACGCTAGCGGGTTATCTCTCTCCTGGGAGTTCATCTTTATTAAAAAAAAGCCCACTCTCCCCACCAAGCCGTGTAGACTAACATCTTCGCTGGTGGGGAAGGCGTTTCAGGCAGCGGGTCAGGCTGGTGCTGTCCTGCACACTGTGGCAGTTTTACAGGTGTGGCCTGACCATATACACCCTGGTACTTTTATCCAATAAATTTGTATCCCAGTTCCGGGGCTCTAATAAATTAACACCGACAACGCCACCAGGGGACTCTCACCCCAAGAATTTCCTGCCGCAGCCATTCATTTTCGGTTCTCAACTGAATCACCAGGTCCCGCAGCTCTTGCAACTCACTCTCCATCTTTAACTCCAACAAGAGGAGAAAACACGCTAGTAAAAATGACAAAACTTGCAAAGGAACCTTGGGAGCAACTACCGCTGTCTCGCTCTTTATAAAATACAAAAAAACAAAACAATGCCAGTGTCTCCACGAAATTGCCTACATAGAGTGGAACCCTGCCGACTACGCCAGATTGTGGCCTGACCATATACACCCCGGTACTTTTATCCAATAAATTTGTATCCCAGTTCCGACTATGCCACCAGGGGACTCTGACCCCAAGAATTTAACCTATGGCATTAACACGTGGAGACACAGACACGGCTTGAAAATTACAAAAATACTTTATTTTAGAAATACAATAGTTTTCAGCTCAATAGTTAATTTCAGCTCCCAAACTGACCAGAGATCGTGTCCCACTGAAACACAGGAAGTACAACTGCGTGACTTCACAACAGGATGCGCCCATGTCTTTTATCTGTTCTTAAAGGGGCACTGATTATTAGCGCCGGTGCAAATTCCCGCCCCCCAGCCAACCAGTCCTCTTGATTCATCATGCTACACAGGCATACCAGGCTGACCTGCTGAAACCCATTTCCGATCCGGTCCGGTTCAGTTGAGGTGTGAAGCGCAGAAGCAGAGTGTGGTGAGTCAAGCACCCCCTCGTAAGGATTGGGCAAACTCCTCCGCGTTTCAAAGGTGTGGTCTCCACTTCTGTGAAACCAGAGCGAGTGCATCTGTTGACACAAGAATTGCAGACTCTGCTGAGAAAAGGGGCCCAGCTCTGTCACCCATACAAAATGTTTAACAAGTTTTACGAGTTGTCAATTCGTAATCAAAAGATCAGATAAGCCATCAAAAAAAAATTGCCAGGAGATAAGTCAGTAAAAAGAGGTCTGTGTTTTTCTTATTCCTTTAGTTTTAGATGCTGTTTATACATTTTAGTGTCTGACCAAACATTTTAAACAAAAAAATGGCAACCTGAACTATTTTCTATTATGTGAATTCATAAGATGTGATTCTTATGATTTTAAAAATCATCTGCAGGTCTTAGACTATAAGCAGAGATTGTACAAATTCATATGAGTTTTTGTAGCAGCAATTGAGTAAAACAGTTACAAATTGCCATGATATTTTTGTTGAAATTGTCTTTGATGCACCAGTACCTACGGATACAAATGAGATTTCTCTGTAGCCAATCAAATCCCTTTCCTAGCATTTCATCATGTAATCTCAGATTCTGTGTTTTAATTAGAAAACACAAAGTCCTTAGAAAGCCTGCTCAAAAGTTTGTATTTAAAGTGTGGCAGCCGCCTGGAGATACAAGGAAAGTACTAGGCATCCAAATGACATGACTCCCCGCAGTACTAAAATCAAGGCTCAGCAGCTTCCTGTGAACCTATCCATCCTAATGAGAACCCCAGCCTTCACAAGCATTCTTCTACCACCGCTAATGCTGCTCCACTTCAAAGCAAATCTGAGACACAACCTTATACTCACTGTAGTGTCACAAATGCCTCTGAATGTGGGTTGTGAAAGAACAGCCATCTTGCCTAACCCTCCTCTCCGACATAACAAGATAACAGTATTGGGGAATATTTGAGTGAATTGAGGCACTGTAAACTTTGTTTTCTGAGAGCATATTGTACTGTTGAAAAAAAAAAAGTTCACTGAACAATACTTAATTTTCGAACACCATTCTGAAGTAAACTAAGAATATCTTTCACATTCCAATTCAGTTTCATAATTGATGCAAATAATGAGGCAGAACATCCTCCCCCCATAGAACTTCATGTTTTCCAACAGGCTCTGTCTTCCTTCCTGAAGCCCATCTTAAGCAGGCACGTGCAGAGGGGGGGCGAAGGGTGCCTGAGCACCCGCCCCTTTCCTCCTAGGTGCCTCAAGTGCCCTTTTTTGGGGTTTCTTTTTTTTTTATGTGTATGTGTGTATGGAGCC
>JAUMHQ010000051.1:12132104-12145647 GCA_032361165.1 Enteromius paludinosus | reverse complement strand
GCGCTCGCTTATTAATGGCATAGATTTGCCGCCATAGATTAAGTGTGTTTTTTGCGAGCTGGTTGCTGCTGCTGCGGGGCGGAGGATCACGATGCCGGCTCAGCATAGTGATGTCTATCGGCCATCGGCGATGGATGATGGCATCGTCTATTGACCCAACCCTAGTTCCCACACACCAGATTTATACGACGCAGGCGCATCCTCCAACTCCGGGCAGCCTTCTTTTTCTGTCCCCACTTGCCATTTCTACACTCACTCCACACGGAAAACACCTCAATTCTGACGTCACATATATGATATCCCCTGCTCAGTTAGGTACTTCACTCTGCTCTGCTGATCCCACTTGTACACAGGCTGGGGGCCTGGCTAGTGCTTCCCAGCCCGTCTCACTGGTTGATCAGGATAATCCGACATGGCTATGCGATTCAATTCGCCAGGCACCCACCAAGGTTCACAGGCATTCTTTTCACCTCTGTTTGTTAAGAGAAGAGCGCCTCTGTACTGCATGCACAGATCACGGCCCTGTTGGTGAAGGACGCGATCGAGCCAGTCCCTCCAGCCGAGATGAATTCGGGTTTCTACAGCCCCTATTTCATTGCTCCTAAGAAGAACAGTGGGTTACGGCCAATCCTGGAACTTCGAGTCCTGAACAATTCCATTCCTCAGGTTCCGTTCAGGATGTTAACCCCGAAATGCAACTTCTCTTGCGTTTGTCACCAGGATTGGTTTGCAGCGGGACCCCATGAGGTCAGTCAAAGACGTAGCGTCTCCGTTCCCTCCTTCAGGGAACGAGGGTTACCTACGTAACCGAGACATTTTCTAGTCTATTCAAAAGAATGTTGTGGTCAATAATGTTGAACGCAGCGCTGAGATCCAGTAGCACTAATAATGAGATTCAACCACGATCAGATGATGGAAGCAGGTCATTTGTAACTTTAATTAGAGCAGTCTTAGAACTATGATCCTTACAGATACCATTTTTCTCTACGAATGAGTATAACTGTGAAATTGACAGAAAAGGGACATCTGAAATAGTTCTGTAATTACATCTTTGGGGTCACGTTGCTTTTTTTAACAAGAGGCTTAATAACAGCCAGTTTGAAGGCTTTTGGGACATATCCTAATGATAATGATGAATTAATAATACACAAAAGAGGATCTATGACTTCATAAATATATATATATATATATATATCTTTCTTTGTGTACGCCAGACTAAAGAAATTCATACAGGTTTAGAACTACTTTAGATGATGACAGAATTTTAATTTTTGGTGAACTATTCCTTTAATAAACACTTAAATCATCATCAGAAAGCCCATTTGCAGTATCATTAATATGTCATGTTATAGTCCAACATCTCCTTCTGCTGGTGGAGAAGGATGAGTACAATAATGTTTCATGTTATTTGTACTATTTGCATTTTCTCTATGCCATCACAATGTATCTCAAAATGCAATGCAATACATTTGCATGTGTGGATCAGAAGCGCTATCAATTACTTATTACTATTATTTTATTACGTAGTATGCAGTATGGAGTATATACTGCTTGCAATTTAATTATTTAATTAGCTTAGTGTTACATCAACACCAGGCTCCACCCTCACCTCCTCACAGCAATCCCAGTCACCTGTTTCTTTGCCAAAGATATACTTACCTGAATTCTACCTGTTCTCTCCTAGTGTGCTCCTTGATCCTCCGTGTGTCTCAAGGTCCTTGTCTCCGTCTCCAAAGACCTCATCTGGAATAGTGGTGTGTGGTTGTGGTCGTCTCATCTGTCTGCCATCAGTTCGTCTTCCAGCTGCAAGCAAGTAAAGACTGTTTGAGTTCTATGATAAGAGTTTGCAAATTAAGATTGAATTCAGTTACTTACCATCATGAATTGTGGATACAAACTTTCCTGTGAATAAAACCTATATTACTTTTACTTAGCCAGTTGTCCGGTCCGCTTCCTTACACTTAGTTAAATGCATTGCACTGTTTAAAAGTTGTTTCAGATATATCCATGTGATCTCAGTATTGTCATTAAGGATAGGAACTTCTATTATCATAAAATTACCTTTAATATAACCGATTTAATGTACCACATTAAATTATATAAATGATCTAACTATATTAAAAAAAACAATTCATTATCAACCATGGGAAATTGCACAGTGGAGAAAATTATAGTAGGCTAAGATAAAATAAAAAATATATATATTTTCATAAATTTAGATATTTAGAAATAAATGGGATATAGATAACGTTGACAGTTTGTATTCATTATTGTTTATTGAAAAGCCACTCAATTCAAAACCTAAGCTGCAAAAAAAGGCCCATTAAGTCAATTTCAAGAAAATGAAAAATAAGAAAATTCTATTTAAAAAAATAAAATAAAAAAATTATACAGTGTTCATATGAAGCACTTTATTTCTGTACTCCTGTACCATTTCACAGGTGTTTACTGGTATTTTAAGTATGCATAGCACTGTGTTTTGTTTTAGAATTAATAGAAATGCCTTTCAATTAAAAATATATATCTTCCAGGTCACTGTTCGTTTTCTACATTGTAGGGCAAATAGAATATTTATCTCAGATAATTATTTTTTCTGAATAAAATTGTTAAATGAAAATAGATCATTTTAATTATTCCACAAATATCAGGGGGGAAATGGGGAAGAAGCACCTCTTAAAAACGATGACAATTTAGTTTTAAAAAAAAATTATGTATATGTAAAGCATATTAGGATAATAATGCAGAGTCCGTAGACGCAGAGTTGTTTTACTCACATAAAACAAAGACATGAAGGGAGTGTCAGGGCTTTGTCACAAAACCACGAATAACTCAAGACCGAAGTGACAGAACCCTGACACTAGTTATGTTTATTAAGGTTGTATTTTACATGCAATGTTGTTAAATTAATGTTTTTTGCATATTTCAGTTTAATGAGTGTCACCATGATGGTGTCTAGTGTTTGTGTGAATAACACACACCTTCTGTACATGTTAAGCTTGGGTGCTGAAAACTGATTTAAATACCCATTGAAGCAGAAATTACAGTATTTAACTGTAAATTTAATTTAAAAACATTAAACCTAAAATGTTGTTACCATATTTTCTACGGTCAAATTCAAGCAACCGCAACTGCCTTTTTTTTTTTTACCAGAAACTTTACAGAATTATTTTTTACAGTGTTCTGTTTACATTTTTATTTTGACAATTTAGTTGGAAAAATCAAATAGCCAATAAAAGACAAAGCAGAATCCCTGAAAAAGATGTTAATCTAAAGGTAAAATTATTAAATGACTATTTTTATAATGCACTTAAAAAAAAAAAAACAATCCAAAAGCACTGAAAAGGGTGTTTTTGCAGTGAATAACCTTTTTTGGTTCCCTGAAGAATCTTTCAGTGAACCATTTTTTAATGAGCCATTTTGAAGAACATTTTAAAAATCTAGAACTTTTTTTGACTACTAAAAAGTCTTCTGCATTTGAAAGATTATATGGATGTTGTTCATCGTCCGGTGCCAGTAAAGAACCTCTATAGCCCATATTTTAACTGAACATGTCATAACAGCAAGAGTATGAATGCACATTAAATGATTTAGCTATACGTTTTCATGTTAAATATTAATATTAAATAAAAATATTACCTAAGTATGACATTTTAAAACAACACTGCTAACCGTAATTAACTTGCCATTTGGGGCCTTCCTCTGCCAGTTCTCCCCCCAAAAAAATCTAGAACTTTTACTTCACAAATCCAAAAAAAACTGTCTTACTCTAAACCAGTGGTTCCCTTTTGCAAAATTACACAAATTCAAGCAAATGCAAGATTTTTGGCCAAACTGAAACTGCTTTGTAATCATTATTTATTATTTTATTAAACAATTTAGTCATTTTGTAAGACTTTTAATTGAACTCAATAATTTTAATGATACTAAACAATAGTAAAATAACCACGTTTATTGAAAGTAACGATAAAATTGGACAGAAAATATATGAATAATAAAACTCAATATATTATTTTTATTAAGTTCGAAAAAACTGAATCAGATATAATTTGACTAATTATCAAAATAATGTGTAGTCCTACAAAGCTATCGGAGCATACCGTCACGAGAGGAGAGCATCATTTTACCAGCGTTGTCCAGTACAGCAGTACTACAGCATGTTACAGCACAGAATGTGGCGCGCTATTGAAAACAGAAACAAGACATAGACAATTTTTGTCGGCGCGTTATTTGAGCGGACGTTGCTTTTCCTTTGAGCATACGCGGTACACGAGTGAAGCATTCATATGAGCCGTGAGCAGCTCAACGGAACGCACATTCATCGAGCTGAATACTGAGCAGAGCGTCACACATTGAACAGTGTGCGCTTAATACTGTCGGGTGGTGCGGCAGATATTTTGGCTGTTTATTTCTTTCGAATCTCTATAAAAATCGTCTGACTGTACACTAGCCTTGCCGCGCCCCCCTTATCATAACTCCGCCCTCACCCCCCCACCCCGTTTTGGGAACCACTGCTCTAAACTGTAAAAAATGTGAAAAAGACACTTCTGCACTGACCAGAACATGTTTGTTACAAGAAATTTTACATGTTTGTTTCTTATCATGCGTAGCCTACGGCCTACAGTTTCAACATGTAGGCAACATAATGTAAAACGTGCAGTATGTACTCCATTTATTTCACAGTCGTTGTCATGTGACTATATTAACCAGAAGAGGGCAGCATCGTAACAAATAATGAAGGCAATGATGCGTACTAAAGCACTCACAAACTGAGCTTTGTCTCTCACTTATTTGAAAGAGTACATCCGAGACGGCCAGTTTGGGAGGGAAGGCCCTTAAAATTAATTTGCATAGCGGGACACAGAAATGGACCGTGATGTGGTGTTAACGGCGATATGAAGCCGGCTAGCGTAAGGATCAGATTTGCTGAAGACTTCCAAGACGCTTTACGTTCGGGGTAATGAGGGCAGAGGATATCTGGACTCCGTATAAAATCCCGTGAGATTCCTCCAGCTGGGCCAGACGGAACCGATTAAGGCGATCGCATCCTCCACATCCCAGAATAAGTCGACTGTGATTGTGAGCTCATTCATCGACAAAGCAGCTGTTAACGGAACGAGGAGGAATTTGACGCATGCATAAAATTCTGAGCCTGGTACACCGCTGCTGGCCTCTTTCGCATCGCGTTATGGAAATAGCAGGATAACGGTATTCCAGCGGTTTTTTTGATCCTAATGGCAGCTGCAACGAAATAACGGGTCAGCCGTGAGCACGTGCTTTTTTTTTTTAAGCTAGGCATTTGATCAGATCGGCGGGATGGCGACTTTGAGATGTCACCGGAGCAAGTATATATGGGCAACTCTGGGGGTGTTGGCGTTGTTGTGGCTCTACATCTTCCCCGTGTACAGGATCCCCAGCGACAAAGAAATGGTGGACGAGGTTCTGCGGCAGGGACAAACGTGGAGCAGAAACAAAACAGGAGTGGATCTGTACAGGTATTTCAGAGCGTTTTGATTCGTCGCATTCAATTATTCTTTCTTTGTGAGCGCAATGCGCATGGACACATACTTGGGTAAGTTGGTACCGTGACGCGATTTGGAATGACATGTAGTCTCTCTCTAACTGTAATTAAGTAAATGGAGCGGTTGCTACCTCATCCATGTAATCTGTCTCTCATGCTGACACGGGTATTGCGGAGTGCAGACATCTCGACCGAAAAACCGATTAAGAGAGCGCACATGCGCAGAGAGGTCGACGCGTTTGAAACGTTATCTCTCCCCGCTATGAACTCCCAGAAAGGCATGTCTTTGTGGCTTAACAAAGAAGAGCTGATTCTGTTATTAGATGTATTTATTTGTTGTGATGATGATGATTATTATTATTATTATTTACGTTGTTTGTTCCAACAATTGTGAATAAAAATGTTGTGTTAAATAAATTATAAATAAATATGTTGCACAGTAGAAAAAATCTGTTGTGAAACATTTAGTCTTTATTTACCTTTACAGAATTAAATACCTTAAAAAGTTTAGTCGTCATTAAAAGTGTTGCATGCATAGAAAAAATCACATACTCAGTATTCATATATTTTTGTCTTATTTTCCAGTCACGATTGTCCAAATTTGTTATGTCTAGATACTTTCAGAAATGGTGCGAAATGATTATGTTTTAGAAAAAAATTATTTAAAAAAAGAAGAGTTTTTATACATTAAATCGTGGCCCTTTCCTACTTTTATTTTTTACTCGGTCTTAAAAAGTCTTATATTGAACTTCACAAAACACGCTAAATTAACGATTTCATTAATTTAAACATATATTTGTCAATTTCTTTTTTTTTTTATAAATGCTCGCAATTTCTGCTTGCTTTCACATGTGTGAAATTATTTAAAGAATTTAAGTGTAGCCGCACAGAAATATCTTTTTGTCTAATTAAGACTTGGTGCTTTTAAAAATTTGTGTTTGTTTAAAGTCAATTAAAAGCTCTATTTCAAGAGCTGTTGCTGCTGCTTCCCTTAATCGGTGTCATAAAATGTTGTTTTCCTTTTTAAACAGGAAACTGCTGACAGAATGCTGTGACCCAAAGAGAATGTTTGCTGTTACTAAGGAGAACTCGCCAATAGGCAAAGTCTTGTGGTACGACGGGGAGCTCTACCATTATCACACAGTCACCAATGAAACCTACCCAATCTTTGTTCAGGTACTATCCTTCACAAAAGTCAATGAGCCAAAAAAACATATGACTAGATTTTGCTGCTATATCTTTATGGTAGGATAAAGATCTAGTAGGCATGACTGGTGATTCTTGTGATTTGCAGTCAGGGCTTGACATTAACAACCGCCAAATGCTGGTGGATTTTAGCGGTGCCTGGAAACATAGTCACTCCCACTAGCGAATAATAGGTTAATGAGTAACTACAAGGTAACGTCAATGAGGCTCACGCTACTTGTCTATGTGAGAGAATCTCATGGAGAAATCAAAACAAATGAACGCAACTGCACACAGAAGAAAAATAAAAGTAGGTTTGTTTTTATATTTATAACAACCAACCAAGAGAGAGAAGTTCCCTGAAAACCATGACGGCAAATTTGACATCCTATACAAGAGGTAAAATGAGTAGTTAATATACAGTTTAATTCAGTGTTTGATTTCATTTAAAGGATATATTGTTGACTGTTTTTGCTCCATTCGGTTAATGAAAACAGTTCCAAACACAGATCACAGCAGAACGATCGCGCATACGCAACGCACAGAGCAGTGGTGTTTTGTTAATGAATGATTCGCGTTTTTGAACTTTGAATCATTTGTGTCATTGATCATCTATGATTCGGTGGTCCATTCATAAGGACAGGCACTTGCTTCATTCTTTAATAAATCAGCCATCTGAATGAATCGTTTGAAGACTTCAACCGTTCATTAATAAAGATGAGTCATTGAAGATACTGCCACTTACTGGCGGTTTAGTTTCATAGTAACCTAACTTTCTTCCAACATTTGATATATATAATATAAATAATAATATAATATACATATATAACGTATATATATATATATATATATATATATAAACATCTATTAAGTGCCAGCCAGTATGCAATTATTTATCCGAATCCAAGTCTGGCATCAGCATTGAATTTTGTAACGCGTGTTCATTAAGTTACTGTGTATTAATGATTATATGCTAAACGTGCCAAGACAAGTATTGCCAATGTTCTGCAGAACCAAAACAAGAATTTTACACTGAATCATGAGAGAGTTGTTGTTTTTTTTCAGTATTACAGTATTAGTAGGTATTTTGTTGCACGGCAAAGAAAAATTGAAAGTTTGATCAGTACACTTAATGTGTTTTAAATCTAATTCACCTAATTAAAAAAAAAAAACTTACATATAAATGTTTGGAATGTTTTATACATGATAAAAATATAAATAATTAAGAAGGTCTTAAGTGTTTGAAAGCAAAGCGGTTGGTCTGTTTTTTTTTTCTTTTCTCTCCACCCCCACTCTTAATGAAGCTCAGTGCAGCAGTCCGCCTTCTAAAAATAAAGAGGCATAGGAGAGACACCAGCTTGGGTCTTGATTGTTCTGTACTGGGCACCATGCAGCGTTTCAGTGGCAGTGTTCCTCCTACACTGTCTCAGCGCCCACACTCATTATTGATGGACGCACACAACGCACTTTCCTACACACACTCCCTCCCCTGCCTCCCTCTAATGTAGTTATACTGTCATTTAGTATGTTTATTCAATGAGATCTACAGACCTGTTACTATGGATACAGTTATAGTAGATTTAGTCGTAAAAAGTTCTTTTGAGCCCAGAAAAGCCATTGAAAGATTTATTTTCACACACTAATTCTTATAGGACTTTCACTGTCATTCTCAGTGTTATGTTTTAGCATACGTCAGCCTTACCGTAATTGAGCAGCACTGATATGATCCTACTAGAGCCTTGTAAGGATTTTTGCATGACGTTTTGCCAACTTGTGTCCAAAAGGTTACTTATTTAAAGGGTTAGTGCACCCAAAAATGAAAATTCTGTCATTAATTACTCACCCTCATGTCGTTTCAAACCTGTAAGGCCTTCGTTCATCTTTGGAACATAAATTGAGATATTTTTGATGATATCAGAGATCCATCTGACCCTCCATAGACAGCAATACAACTGAAATGATCCCATATACAGATGATGTCCCTGATGTCAGCACGTCCTGATTTTGCTGACTTCAACGTATTCCTAGGTTCATATTTTGTTGACCCTGGAACAACTTTTTATTCCAAAATTTTTGTTTTGACCATATCTCTACACCTAAACCTAACCCTACCCATGAGTAATGCCTAAAATCATATTTAGTGATAGATGACTGACACTGATGTACAAGCACCAAACACTAATTGTAAGCCTAAACTTCACAAATGCTGTAAACTGGGTCTTCAAATCACATCGTTGTTGCAGGGTCAACAGAAATGTTGGCCCAGGGACACGTCGAACTCAGCAAAATCAGGTTCTGCACTGATGTCACCTGGACTGTTTTACGACTTTTTTACTACGTTTCTGGATCTGGGATCATTTCAGTTGTATTGCTGTATATGGAGATATCAAAAATATCTTCATTTGTGTTTTAAAGATGAACAAAGGTCTTATGGGTTTGAAACGACATGAGGGTGACTAATTAATGACTGAATTTTCATTTTTGGGTGAACTAAAGTGGATGTAACCTTTAAAGTGGATTTAATCAAAGGTGTACAGCAGTCAACATTTGAAGTGGATCAAAACCTTTCATTAAAGTTGAAACTAAAAACTAAAACCTAAATGTGTTCTTGCCTAAGGACAACTTTTATAAACATTTCTGATGTTCTTCAAGTGTTGACTAGATCACTTCATGAACTAAAAACATCTTTCAGTACGGTTTGAGAATGAGGTAAGCCCTTCCTCTTTGAAACAGTAAGAAACCCTCCAGAAACCACCCAAAAAAAACACTGCAACCACTAAGCAAAACACTAACCGCCACTCAGGGTAGCAATGATGTGTAATCTTTTGTGCCACCATTCCACAATACTCTGGCAAGCACAAAAAAAAGATGGTTTGCTTTGAATTCTTAATGGCTTTTTCTTAGTCTGAATCTATAACTGCTGTAGAAGGAAAATGCCTAATGATGAGTGTTTAATTATGAATGCCTGTAATGCTAATTAATCACCAGGGGGCCTTAGAAAGGGCCTTTTCATCGATTCAATTTTACTCAGAGGTTCACCACTCTTTGAAGCATTTGAATATTGAAGTAACCTTGATTTGAATATGTATTCATCAAAAGAAAAAAATGGAAATGCACTGTGTGTGTCTGAGAGAGACTGTTTATTTCTTCGACCCATTTGTGTATCTCCCACTGTTTTTGTGTTGCTAGGATACACCATTGCAGCTTCCTTTGAAGAAGTGTTCGGTGGTGGGCAATGGAGGAGTCCTGAAACACAGTGGCTGTGGAAAAGAAATTGACCAAGCTGACTTTATCATGAGGTGAGATGATGGTAATATGTGTTTGTGAGTGTCAAATCGTATCCCTAATCAAACCAGAATTAGTTTTGCATTTATATTTATTCATTTAGGGTGTATTCACACCAGGAAAGTCCACTAGTTTGCTTCTTATATTCTGGACCAAATACAATATAGATTTTTTGGGGTTTTTTTTTAGTCCGGCCCGGTTCCAAACTCTGGAATGGTTGAATGCATAAATCATTGATTGAATAAAATTAAAACCGTGTGGTTTCGTGGTGTTGAATATAAACATTAATATATTAGTGTACAAACTAAATCAAAGATTGAATGCAGAAAGAGAAAGCCTTTGTGGTTTAGAAAAGTGCCTGAGGGAAAGTTATGTAATGGGTGAAGGTAGGCAGTAAAGGTAGGGAGTAAAAGTTGTGAAGGAATGTTTTGTGTCCCCCATTCACCAACTCTTAAATGCAGAAGTGAACTTTCAGGTAGGAGGCTCCATTTCCAGTTGATGGTGTCAAAAACAGTCTGACATACTTGAATTTGAAGTAGGCAGCAACAGGAAGACAGTGGATTGAAACCAAGAAAGGCATGATGTGGAACCTCTTTGGTCGACTGAAGAGCAGGTGTGCTGCCAAGTTCTGAATCATCTGCAAAGCCTTATATGTGCTGACTGGAAGGCTGGCCAATAGAGCATGGCAGTAGTCCAGTTTTGAAATGACAAGTGTTAAGACAAGGAGCTGTACAATGTCCCCAGAAAAAAAAATAAGTTGGATTTTCCTCATATTATAGAGCATTAACCTGCATGACCAGGTTTTTTTGTTTTGAGATGTTTGTAGTAGGGATATGCCAGTGACAATTTTCATGTTGCACTTATTTGCTAGTGCTTTTATCACGGTATTCGATATCACAGTATTAAAATGTAATTGCAAAATAAAATATTTTTAAATATGATAAAGCGATACACAACAAATGAATAAAGTTCAAAATTGCACAATTGGTATCACAAGACCAATAGGTCACTTTACAGTAAGATCTCATTACTTAAACTTAGTTGATGCATTAACATTAAAAATGGGGGTATTTGACGTGCCCACAATAACAATACCATGCATATTCATTATCCTGATATATCGCATTACTGAATACTGACACATGTCTAGTGGGTAGTAAATTGATCATCGAACACTACCACCAAATTCCTTGTTCTGAGTGTTGAAAAATCCAATTAAACATTGACAAGGTACAGTAGTCGAACGGTTAAGCTGAACTTTCCTCTATCCAAGTTTAAATGTCTAAATGGCAAGCAGAGATACAAGCTGAGACACATCAGGTTGGAACAATAGATAGTGCTGCATATTCATTCCATAGTTAAAGGGAAAAATCATGTGTCTGTTTGATCAAATATAGTATGGTTGTGTAAATCAAGAAATGGAGACGACCAAGCACTGAACCCTGAGGCACCCCAGTGCTTCATTCAGGCACCCCTCCTCTCCATAAAGGATCTGCTTGTATAGTAACACTGAAAACACTTAATTGCCATAGCTGTGATGCCCAGATCAGAACTGATGGACTGTGGAATCTGGTTATTTACAGTATTCAAGGCAACAAAGCAATGAGAACAGATGATCTCGAGTTCTCTCTTGTCGGGTGTTTTATTGATTTTTATTGACAGCCAGGTGGTCTCAGTGGAATGTCCACGGTTGAAAGCTAGATTGGTTGTTAATGGGTAGCTAGTCCTGTGAGAGAAAAAATACTGATTCGACACTTAGGACTTGATACTACTAGCCTAGATGCTACTAGGGTTAAGTTTTGACTTTTATAGCAGTGGGGTTACGTCAGCCTACTTAATTATGGAGGGAATGTTGAAAGTCATTAGAGATGTGATGATTAGACTGCGAGTTTGTAACAGCAGTGTAGTGTCCTCTAGAAGATGGGAGAGGATCATGTTCTGAGGAATGGGAGAAGAATAGGAAGAATGTGTGCACGTGGTGGTCATTGTTTGTGTGTGTAGTGTGGGAAAGTGGTCACTGATTATTAGTAAGTTGGTAGTAAGTTGCCTTGGCAGCAGAAACACAAAAGAGAAAGAGGACAGGAGAGATTGATAATTGCTGAGATCCGCTTGTTTTTTTTTTGTCTTGTGAGGAGCTCAGAGTTTAATGGTCACAGAGAGTAATCAATCAGTCACTTTTAATTAGATAGCGCTTTTAACAATACAGATTGTAGCAAAGCACTGAACATTATTAAATAGGAGAACAGAATGATGGTAATATAACGACGAGTATCAGTGGATCAGGGGCTAGATGATGTAGCAAGTGTGCTACACCCAATGGATTTCAATACTGCTGCTTGAGGGCCACTTTTCTTGCTCAGATTATCTCTCATGAATTTGCTTAGAAGATTTAGAGATCCTGAAGACCTTGATTAGCTGGTTACTGGCCCATGCTAAGATCAGTGACCTTTATTAATGCATTTACTGTAAGAAACAATGCTTTCTTGTGACATAAACTGAAAAAACATCTTGCAATCTTTCTCCATCTCCTCTACCTCTAGATGTAACCTTCCTCCTCTGTCCAAAGAGTACACCACTGATGTTGGTACCAGAACACACCTGGTGAGCGCGAATCCTAGCATTATTGAAAAGAAGTACGTGTCTTCTCCTCTTCTCATATATAGAGCCAAACATCTAATAAATCACATTTTTATTTTGATGTGGGTTTTTTTTGTTGTTGTTGGTTGTTTGTTCTACTGCAGTGGTGTTTGCTTAAATTAAAATACTTTCTCACGTGCTACTTAACCATGTTTTTTCTGTTACAAACTTTTCCATATCTTATTTATCTTATCTTACAAAAACAATGCATTCTGTTGTCTGACATGAGTTCATAAAGCCCTTCTATTTGAAATAGCCGGAAGCTATTTGTGATATCTAGAAAGATTGCAGAAAAACAGAGACAGAATGGGTCAGAAAAGGACACACAGTTCTCCAGACAGCTGACTACATATCTTAAGGGAAGAATATTGACCTTTCTTTCTGGATTGGCATGTTTACTTCTTGCATTAGCTGGCAAGAGATCTCATAAGTTATTATAAGGGAAATTTAACTTATACCTTATTAAAAACAGCATATTGTGTTGTAATGTGAGTGTTTCAAAAGGGATATGAGACATTCAGAATCAAGCTCAAGCTTAAAAAACTATATTGATTATAACTGGATTTCAAATGCAATATAAATTTAATATAAAGAACTAAAGTTAACCACAGTTAAATTTGAGGTCAATTAGATTTCTGAATTTATTCATTTATCCATAATGGCCACAGTATCTTTAAATTAAACGGTTTGGTTACAGAAATAATTTTTTTTCTTAAAACACAGTGTTTCCCACAGGATTTTGAGAGACTTGTGGTGGCTGGCGATGTCGCATTAAAGGGATAGTTCACCCAAAAATGAAAATTAGATGTTTATTTGCTTACCCCCAGGGCATCCAAGGGACCCACCTACATCTTGGATGCCCTGGGGGTAAGCAAATAAACATCTAATTTTCATTTTTGGGTGAACTATCCCTTTAAT
>JAUMHQ010000051.1:11880712-11902088 GCA_032361165.1 Enteromius paludinosus | reverse complement strand
GTGTGTGATGAAAGTGCTACTGGCAAATGTAACGCAAGTAACTAGCTCGGGAAAATTGTAATAATATTACTATTTTAGGACAAGTAATGCCTTACACTACTAGTTACTGAAAAAAGTAATATTATTACTTTGTAATGCGTTACACCCAACACTGATTAACAGTAATGTTTACCTGCATGTACACTGTTGTTCAAAACCATAAGATTGTACTTGTATATTATTATAAATAATAATAATTACACTCCAAAAATGAAATAAAATCACGTTGTCTCAATCACATTTACACCCTCCCTCTGAAACTTTGTCCATCATAAAATATTTGGACCAGGTATGATTTTGTGCATTTTCACGTCCGTAACAAGGGTAACGAATATGATAAAATGAAAAAAAAAACAATGTGTGCAAGGACCTTAAGAATCTTGGAATTGGTTAATTGAAAACCTTTTTGGTTTAATGTAACCATTTTGGTACACCTTTTTTAAAACTGTTACCATCAGTAAAAAGTTGTTTATGCTGGTAAATATGTTACGGTTTTTAAATAGAAATGTACCCTCTGTTTTATAGCGGATCCCTCGAAGAAAAACGAGACCAACCCTCTTACAGAGATTCTCAAATGTCCTACAAAAGTGGTGTTGCTGCGGGTAAGCTGTGTGTTTTCT
This sequence comes from Enteromius paludinosus, assembly GCA_032361165.1. Lineage (NCBI taxonomy): Eukaryota > Metazoa > Chordata > Actinopteri > Cypriniformes > Cyprinidae > Enteromius > Enteromius paludinosus. The sequence continues at coordinate 11,901,429 of JAUMHQ010000051.1, read as the reverse complement.
AAAAGCTCTTGCAGCTGCTTTTTAAGACAGGAAGATTCTAAATTAAATAGAACATAAATGTCTTTGTTTTGGAAATTCAAGTGTGATTAGTTGCCAGTTGAGTTACGTGCACCCTGTCAGCTTTGAAGCATTAGCGCTAAAGCAGAACTCCCAATTTAGTTGCAGGGCAATTTTCAGTGCTGTTTTTGTCCCCAGTCCCAATGAAAATGTTGTCATGAATCACTTTCCCCCCCAGGTCGTTCCAAACCATTCAAAACTTTCTTTGTCTTCAAAGCACAATTTAAGATTTTTTTATTTTTTATGTAAACCAGGAAACTTGTGTCTGTCCCAATGACTGCCAAGTAATAAACGCTGATATTTAGTACAAACTTGAGTTACATCTGCTCATAAGAACTGTGTGTGTTTAGAACATGGTTGGAAGGGGAGAAGTGGACGAAGACCTGGAAGCCGAGACTAAAGAAGAGTGTGAGAAATACGGCAAAGTTGTCAAGTGTGTCATTTTTGAGGTGAGCGTTTTGCTACGTGTTTCTTGCATGCCACTAAAAGCAGCGGATGTCATTAATATCTGTCGCTGACCTGTGCGTCTGGCTTGTGTTTTTCAGATCTCTGGGGTTACTGACGACGAAGCCGTCCGCATTTTCTTGGAGTTCGAACGAGTCGAATCGGCCATTAAAGGTAAGCGGACAAACTTGAAGAGTGTGTGTGTGCTGGTGGTCTTTATTTCAGGTGCCCCAGATCTTACTTAATAAAGCAGGTAAGTGTGTGAAGGCCATCCCTTAGGTGTTACATCACCTGGCTGGTTACATCACTTCCTCAAGGGATGGCAGACCAAATCAGTTTTCCCTCACTCACTTTCAAACACTGACCGAAAAAAAATAACTGGCCGGATATTAATTCCTCTTTCAAAGCGTTTTTAACCTCAACGAGGGCAACATATTCGAATATCAACTTGACTCGCCTGTTCATGTTATGTTGCTTTGTGAAATATGTACAAATGTTTTCCTAACTATTAAAGAACAAGGGGAAGGCAAGTGTACTTGAAATTGAATTAACGTAATCATGTGTCTGGAACGGTTCGTACACAGGACTGAAAATTAGAACGACACGCTTTCATTTCCTTTGGGATAAAATAAAGTTAAACTCAGACACTTTTTATTAAATAACAACAGAGCTAAACTGCACCATTTGGGAGAAGGGTTCATATTTACAGATTCAGTGGCCCAAAAAGTATTTGAGCACCGTACTTCAAAATGTCATTTGTATTAGATACAAATGTTTTATATGTATTATTTGGAACCCAACCCATCCCGCCCCTGGTACACTTCAGAAAATACAAATAAAAATATCAATAAATAACAGCATCGATAATAATAATTCTAATAAAAAATTAATAAGAATTTATATATATATAAATAAAAATTTAATATTTATTTTAGAAAAGCTGAATGCCATGAATTTACAGTGTTCATATTAAATCCATGTGTACGAGAAGTTGAGAGTTCGATTTGAGATAAATAAACATATGTTTAAATGAACAAAAAAAAAAAAAAGATAAAAGGAGATTCATTCTGTAGCTAAAATTACGAATTAAAAACGAATTAAAATGACAAATTTTACAATTTAACAAACATTTGAAAGTAATCTATTTTTCTCACCAATACTGCATTTATTTGAAACACAAAAAAAAACTATATTGTTGTGAAATATTATATTGGTTTTCTATCATTAATGGGGGGAGGGGCAGAAAAGACAACAGAAACCTGTTCAAATACAATCATCAGTTTTGCAATCCTGCAGCTAAAATGACACACTTTCCCCCAGTTTCACAGACAAGGCTTAAGTTAGTCCTAGACTAAATTGCATGTTTGAGCTGTTTCAGATGAACATATCTTGCTCTGACATGTCAGTGTCATTGTTCTGCGTTAAGATGCACACCTGAATTATTTTCTTATAAGGAATTTTTGTAAAAGTTGCTTAAATATCTTAATTTAACTAATGCCTAGTCCTGGCTTAAGCTAAGCCCTGTTTGTGAAACTGGGCCTTTAAGTCTCCGAGTATTGTCTGAAAGCTTGAAGAATGCAACAAAACAAACTAATTTCAAAGCAGTTGGTAAGGATGGCTTTTGTTGGGGTTTGATTACATTTGCTCTTTAGAGAAGCTAAGTTTCCATGCCACCAAGGTTTTTTTTTGAGCGTAGATCCTTATTTAAAAAAAACACTGGTGAGATCATGGGGGGGGAAGAACCTTCTGTAGGGGATGTTTTTAACGATATATTTAGCAGCTAAGAAAATGTCAATTCCGCTTCTCGTGTCTCATATTTTTTAAAACAAAAACAGAATCTGTGTAAATAGCTTGAAGCTGATCAGAAATCATTCCTATTTGGTGCTCAAGTAATATTCATTCATGTTAAAAACAGCTGAGCTGCTTGATATTTGTTATGAGGTAATGCACCAGGATTCTTTGATTGAATAGGGTACAAAAGAAAAGCTATAAAAAAATACAAATCTTTGTAACGTATACAGTTGAAGTCAAAGGTCTGCATACACCGTGCAGAATCGATGTTCATTATTTTTAACAAAATAAGAGGGATCGTACTAAATGCATGTTACATTTGTTGTACATGTTACAAGATGTGTGCATATAGTCCACATTTGACCACAAAAAAAACCTGGCTGACCCACAGCTGTTTTTTATTATTATATTTGTTGTTGTTATGATTATTATTATATATCTCTTTTTTTGATAAAATAACTTACATTTTGACCTTTTCACCTCAAATGTACACATTGTAATATATTACATAATGTGCTATCATGTATGTGTATATATATATATATATATATGGTTTCTTCTACTTCACATGAAATTTACTGAGAAGACACAGAATAGGAAATGAGATTATATCCTGTCCACTTCTATATCAACGCAAAGATCTTTTATTTTGAGGCTGTGCCCTAAGTGCCTGTATTTCTATAGGACAGCGCCATCATCTGGCCATAAGTCATAAGTCATGGTAAATTTATTCTTAGCCTTTCGAACTTCTGGTCCTGAAGTCACAGAACATAACTTTCTCCAAACAATACTATTGCCCCTTTTTAGTGTGTAATTTGTGCTCATAGTCTCATAATTGCAACTTCACTGGAAATGTTATTATTCATTTGATTTAATAAGTATTGCAATTTCAATATACAATATAATTTTATGATTTATTTTATATATATCGTTTTTATATATTAAACATAACCTATCCTATATTTTATATATGTGTCCTGAGCCAATGTTATAGTGTGTTCACAATTTAACTTGATCTTAACATAACTGTGCTGTTGTTTTGTCGTCCTCAGCTGTGGTAGATCTGAATGGGCGGTACTTCGGAGGTCGTGTGGTGAAGGCCTGTTTTTATAACTTGGACAAGTTTCGTGTTTTAGACCTGGGAGAACAGGTGTGAGTGGGAGATCCAAACCTGCACAACCAGGAAAGAATAAACACCAGAAGTAATTTGTCTTTCTGTAAATAGCATGAGTAATTTTATACACCCTTGTAAAACATTAGCTTGTGTGGCCCTTTCCGTAATCCGTTTTGTTATAAGATTTCATTTGCTCTTTTGTGAATTGTATGTAGTCTCTCTCACACGTCACAGTTAAAAATTTCCTTTTGTCCTTGTGATTAAAGATGCGATGAAGAACCCAGAAATAAAAACGCTTTGGGGAAAGTAACTTTTAGGGTTGGTTCTGTTTTAAAGCTGAAACTTTGTCTTATCTCAGATTAGCGTGCTTTGGCTGTGAGTGAGCCATTTTTGGGTTTACGTCCAAAAGAAATGTGCAGCGGGAATATTTGTTTAGCTGAGCAAAGACTGAAAAGAAAGGGCTTGTTGGTATTCAACGCTCATGTTTTTCACAAGTTGACTACACGGTTTTGGAAAAAAAGAAACAATTTCACACTCATTTTGAGTGGGGTGATGATGATGGTAACGAATGAGTCCTGGTTCACGATTTATATAATCAGACGTACAAGTCCCTGTGCGACTCTAGAAAGTAGGAAACCTACATTCTACTGTTGTGACATAACCGCGACTCCCATGAGCCCTCACTCTCTGATCCACAGACTATTGATAGTCTTAAAGAATCATACTTTTTCTTAATGTGTGTCTTGACCCGAGCAGAAATTGGGTTTAGCGTGTTACTCAATAAAAGGTGATTTCATAACATGCACTTTTTAAGCATACAGTAAGGGGGGAAAGTATTTGATCCCCTGCTGATTTGGTACGTTTGCCCACTGACGACAAAATTATCAGTCTATAATTTGAATGCAAAGTAAAAATTTGATCCCCCTATCAATCAGCAACATTTCTGTCTCCCAGGTGTCTTTTATACTTTTTATACAGTTTGCTACCAGTAGAAAAGACACCTGTCCACAGACGCAATCAGTCCAGCAGATTCCAAACTCTCCACCATGGCCAAGACCAAAGAGCTTTCCAAAGACTGTAGGCTTGAATGGGCCATAAGGCCATCGCTAAGCAGCTTGGTGAGAATGTGACAACAGCTGGTGTGAGAATTCGCAAATGGAAGAAGCCATGCAAATGGAAAGATCTCACCTCATGGAGTTTCAATGAACCGTGAGGAATTAGGACAAAACTACATGGGAAGATCTTGTCAATGATCAGCTGGGACCAGAGTCTCCAAGGAAACAATTGATAATACACTACACCATGAAGGACTGAAATCCTGAAGCACCCGCAAGGTCCCCCTGCTCAAGAAAGCCCTTCCGAAGTTTGCCGAAAACATTTGAATGCTTCAGAGAAGACCTGGGTAAAAGTGCTGTTCACAGATGAGACCAACAACTTCATCTTCCACCAACAAACATAATACTTCGGGGGTGTTTTAATGCTAAGGGGACACCGCGTCAAAGAGATGATGGGCAGGGCAATGTACCGTCTGGGCCAGGGCATTGAAAATGGGTCATGGATGTGTATTCCAGCATGGCAGTGACCCTAAACACATGGCCAAGGCAACAAAGGAGTATCTCAAGAAGCAGCACATTGAAGGGTTAATCCACCCCAAAATTAACATTTTGTCATTAATCACTAACCCTCATTTAGTTCCAAACCAGTAAAAGCTTCATTCATCTTCAGAAGAAAATATATTTTTGATGAAAACCGGCAGTTTTGTGACTGTCCCATTGACTGCCGAACAATTACGACTGTCAAGGTGTAGAAAAGTATGAAAGACATCATCTCAATGCTTCGTCTGTCATCAGTGGTTCAACCGTAGCATTATGAAGCCATGAGAATACGTTTTGTACAGCAAGGTACTCTCTCTGTTCAAATAAACCTACCATAAAATTGTCAGTGGGCAAATGTAGGTGTGCAATGGTTTATGTTCTTGCAAAATGTGTGCAGAAATGTGTGAGACTGGGTCAGTGACGGTGCCATGTTCTGGTTTGGTAAGAAAACGCACTTACGCAAGACGAAGGTGCTGGGGAATAAAGTAAAGAATAGCCTGAACTCCGTGAGGATTCATTTAAACGGAACAGATCCTCATCAAATGACTCTGATATGAACAGAGCATCTGAAATATGATAGAAAGGGGTTGAGTTGTTCAGGTCGCAAGTTCAGTGTAAAAGTGTACACTGTGTAAAAGTGCCCAATCTATTTATATGGTAGCTGGAGGTGATGGCTTTGTTGGGGTTAGTACATTTGTGATTTTTTTTATTTGATTTGTGCTATGGATGTATAAAGGATACCTTAATTTATCCAACTTGTCGAAGCAAGATGTGCTATTTCTGAGCAGTAAGACTGGCACATAATAAGATGCTCAGAAAAAAAAAAGCTTACAAAGAATGTGCCATTTGTATAATTGTTTTATATGGAAATATAAGCTTCAAATGGAGAAAAAAAAGGAAAGCAGAGAGCAGATTGTTTGTTGAGTTTGTATGAATTAGGCAAGTTCGCAAAATAGTTACGAATTGTCGTTAAATTGTGTTGGAAAAAATACTATTGAGGTGAATTGTGTAGTAAAATGTAGAGCAGTGGTTCTCAATCAGGGCCCACTAGAGGGCCTCAGCAAACCTCTACAAACAGCAAGACTTAAAATGATTGAAATAAGCTAAAAGGGTTTTTGGTAACCCTTAATATTTAGGTGTCGTTGTTTCGTGTATGTACTATTATAACAGCTAATTATGCATAATTACATGCAAGTAAGTCTAATTTAAACCCTAATCCCAACCCAAACCATATAATAAGTGCATATATAGTAAATAAATATTACTCCGCACTTAAAAGTGTAATTACACTAGAACAAGGACACCTAAAAAATTTTCTGAATTATATTTACACCCTTTTTTCTTTGAAGAACCAGGGTTTCCACAATCTTGGAAAACCTATAGATGCATCGCATGAATTCATTTCAAATGATTGGAAGAAAACATAGTCCGCCGTTATCATTTTTATAATTAATATTCCTTTTTTTCTGTCTTTTCTTTAACATTAAGGTCGGAAAACCACTACACTACTCCGAACAGACTTTAAAACACTAGGCACCATGAACGTGCAAGATACTGTAAATGCTTTCAGAAGTCATTCCGAAAACAAACAAAAAAACTCACATAGAAATGTGCACATTGTAGCTCATAAGATTTAAACAAAGTGTTCTAAAATCGACCTTGAAATATTAAACATGTTTGATATGCTTTGACTGAATGGATTCATATTCTGAAGATAAAACATAGCCGGTGCCCATTTCTCAATAATTGTAGAGGTGGAAGGAGATATTTACAATTGTGGGGGTTTATGCAGTTTTATGACGTGCTATTTTAGATTTGGTGGTTTATTTTTAGGTTTGCCCACTTTTGAATGTTCTTAATTAAAGGGATAAGCTCACCCACATGCTGTTCAAACTTTTATGCATTTCTCTCTTCTGCTGAAAACAAATATCTGTTGCGTTGTGTTTTGGACCCCATTTGCTTGCATTGTCTGGACAGAAACAATTCCTTTGAATTGCGCGGCGCCTTTTAGGTTGCCCAGATGAAGTCATAAAAGTTTGAAACAACACAAGGGTGAGTAAATTGCGCGTGAACCGTGCCTTTGATGAAGTCCAGAGTCTCGCTTTGCACAACCGTCACCAGACACAAGTCCGTTAGCTTAGGGAGGTGTTGATTAGTTGCTGTTGGTTTTTGAATTGCACTGATACTTGTCGGGTTGGGTTGCCAGGTACATTTGCAGTAAACAGGATGCCAGGACACTAGCCTGTACAGTGTTTATCGGAAATGACTCCCTAACTTATGAAATTAATTTATGGCGCATGACTCTATTTTAACAACCTTACAGTAATGGCTGAGTAGTGCCATAGAAACACACCTATACTGCTTATATGAATATGCACCAAACTGTCATATACATACTATGTACTAGGTAGCAGTGCACACTTTCTCTCAAACATAATCTCAAAAGTGCATTGATAAACTGATTCTTTCATTTCGTAAAAGGTCGTTCGTTCATTCCTCACTAGCTCAGGAGATTAAAGAGTGTGTGACTGCCGTGCACTTCACTGCGTGTGTGTTTCGTGTTCTCTCCGGTCTATTCCTGGTTTTGACATCTTATCCCTGTGCTGAGTGAATCTGCTTCAGGAACAACTTCAGTATCACTTGCCTTTCTCACTATGCTTGTTTAGTCAACACGTTGCAGTAACCGTGTGTATCACAACAGCCCTGTTTACCGTTAAGTGTTTACTTTAAAGGCTCGTTTCCTTTTGTAGGTGTTTGTTTGCTCATGTTCATGAAGCAATCCACATCTTTCACGGGAAGCGTGTTCTGTTTTGCACACAACAGATCCAGCAGCCATTGACGTTACGTATGCCAGGCAGTAACCCAAATTCCTGTAAAATCTTCCGGCGTGGAGTGTGTGCCCATTAACGATAATTAGATGTTTCCTAAATAACTCCATAAACCGGTTTGAGAGTTTATAAAAGGGTTTTCTAGTTTTCAAATCAAAGTTGTTCTTAATGCTTGTTTAATCCAATCACGCAGGAAGTGCATCCATAAACCGGCTTAGTGAGGCGAGGGCGAATTAGGCCTATATGCAAAAATGTAAAAAATCGCAATTCGCAACATTGTGATAAGCTTGCTATGCAGTTGCAAAGGTGTTCGGGTTGTTTGTTAGAGCATTGTTATGCGGTTGCTAAGATGTTCAGGGTGGTTTTAGGGCTTTGCTCAGTGATTTATAGGTTGATCCGGGTGGTGTTAGGTGCTTGCTAACTGTCCAAAGTTAAAATAGCCCACCCCCACATTGCCAGATAAAATTTGGAGCTTTAAGTGGTCAATTATAGCCTGTTAAAGTATTTATTTATTTAAATTAAATTTTTTTTTTTTAGACAAAATATATTAGCACACCTATTCCAATCACATTATTCTTACGGGAACATATTTTTTATCGTATGAAAATTATACCTGATCTCATTAAAGTGCGTATAAATAGTACGCCAAATTAAAAACCGTCAACTCGTGGTATGGATGAGGCGTGTATATGTTACGCGATGGGTAGGACTAGGGTTGATGCGTATCTTAAGTACGCAAAAACTGCGTATTAGTCTATATGCACGTCAAACACGTGCGTGTTATTGGTCGTGCTTTTATAGGCGCTTTCATGACACCGGGCTGGAATATTTTGTAGGTTAATTTATCCCCATAGCACACAGTTAAGACTTAGGCCTACATGTTGTAGTTAACATTTAGTTAACATGTAGTTAAAAAACGTATAGCCGTATAACATTTCTATTTACATTCAGCAGACAAAGTCAACCAACGCGACAAAAGAAGCAATCAAACCAACAAAAGAGCAGGATAAGTGCTGTTTGACAGCTTTCCTCCAAACACTATCAGACTTTTACCAGAAGTTATAATATGCGTTTTGGTACCACTAGGCTACCAGAGTAAGTTCTACGGCGTGTATACACATTTTGGAATGATATTCATTTCAGCTCACCCAGTGTGTCCCGCGCAAATTTTAACCAAAAGAGAAAAAAAAGAGAGAGAGAGAGACAGGGCCAGACAGCTATCTGGGTCAGTTCGGCAGCCGATGGGAAACGGGTTCATTGTGAAGTAACAGAGTAACAAAGACATGAAAGAGTGGGGAAGTGATACCTGGAATCACGAGAAAGTGTCATGAAGCTTGGGAAAAACAAAGCTGTTCTCACATGACTCGCAGTTAACTTTGCTTTCTTTGGGTATATCGCGTGTCTGTGTGAAAAGGGGATAAATAGAATTATTTGTTTACCTATATAGTTACAAAACCTTTAAATGTCGGTATGTATTGTAAAGCGCTGACACGTGAGAACTAGACAAAAAAAGTCATTTTCCTTTTAAGGATGAGTGTAATAGTTTGTGGACAGAGATGATGCGAGGTCGGTAGAGTGATGTCACGCCCTCGGTTTTCATCCTGTACGTGCAGATGTGAGAGTCACCAACAGCTCTCAGCATTTCACTGAAGATCTCAAAACCAACAAAGGCTTTTTAGAAAAGAAAAGAAAAAAAAAAGCATGGAATGCACCGCAGTCTTTTGTTTCAAAAGTTTCACACTTGCGCTACTAAGTAACCTGCAGGTATTTCTGTTAAAAAAATAAGCAGTGCAACAAAATTAAAAAGGATAATGCAAAACAGCACACTGCAGTGTAACGTTAAATTCAGAAAAGTCACCATTTATTCTAATGTTAATAAAAGAAGTATATCGTATAATGTTTTCAGAATTTCAGAAGATCTTTTTAAGCAGTCATAAGTGGTTTGTTTGCAACATTTGTGATAAAACCACAATGCAATCGGTGATTTATTATTATTATTATTATTTTCAAAAACTTGTTGCTGTGAAAAGTGTTGCACAGATAAACTCTCGAAATTGTTGCACATTAAGGTTAATTTTATTGCTTAATCACTTATTACAACCTGATACGGAAATAAAACGGACTCATCAATTTTACACGGAGTTGATCGTTGCATTCATTATTAATTTATTACTTTTATAGCAGGAAATGATCGTTTAAAGAACAACAAGGCTGGGAATTTACAGCTCGAAGACGCTTGCTATTATTTCACGGCTTTATGGAGATTGATGGATTGATGTAGTGACTCCCCGCACGTAGGCAAGCGGGGATGCCCACTCGACGCGTGACCTGCATCTTAAATGCTGTTGAGTGCACAATGCCTTTCATAAATGATGCACATCATAAGCTTTAAAAAAAATGTAACAAAATATCAACACAATAATAACAAACAGTCTATCATTAAAACGCATGCATATAAATTGCGAACACCATAGCTGTGTATTTATTTTTTAATAATAAGCAACATCTACCATTTGGCCGCGAAGTGGCGCACGTGAACGCTCTTACCGGCAGACACTCCTTCTTTAGTCGCGTCACAGCATCGTGCTGCCGGTTCCGTATTTAAAGCGCGGATGATGAGGGACGTGCTGTTACAGATTGCCGGGAAGCAAAGAGAAGAGGTCTACGAATTTTGAACTGAATCAAATCTTTGAACACGTATCAAAGAAGAAGAAGATTTACTAAAAAAGAGCGTCTTTCATTCTTGATTATTCGTTTGTCTTCGCAAAACGTCTTGGAATTTCCGAAGCCGGTGTGTAACGGGCCGCTATATTTTGGCTGATATTTCTCAATCCTAAAGGAATGCCAAGGGAACTAACACAGAACAGGATCCAAAAAATCTGGATTCCCTCTAAGGATGACAAACCTTCAATGCCCCGCACATGTAAGTAAATAGGCATATATATATATACGAAATATTATTTTCTGTTATTATTAATGTTATTATTCTACAGTAATTTGCACATGACGTTGAATATTTCGCTAACAGAATAGAACTGTGATTAATGAGCACTGTACTCTATTGCATGCAGTGATCAAACTGTGACATAGTTTTAAGGTGATGGTCATCGGTAGCCATAGAAACAGAATTAATTGACCCTTTAACGTTCTAAAGATTGTAAGAGCGCTGTCTCAAGTGATTCGGTTGTCGTGGAAACGCAGGCGCATCGCCTTTGTAAAGATTTTCGAACTCAGTGGCACGCTGATGACGCCACGCATTGAAACGCGTTCTGAATAAGGATTCGTCAGGGGGCAATGTGGGAATATTGCGTTTTCCAATCATACCGGGCTCTGATTGGTCGAATGTATTGCGAGTGTAGCAGATGTACAGGGATTACTCATCCAAAATGATGCATTTTAATATCTGCTGCGTCAGTGATATCGCCCTCGCACTCCTGTGGTCATTTATTGCAATAAATAATGCATGTTTAATGTTAATATTTGTAAAGATTGAAAGAGAGAACATTTGAAAGCAAAATAAATGCAAATAAAGCAGCACACTATAATTTTAATCGAAATGAAAATTATATAATTTGTGATAATTTATGCAGTAATATTTTTGCATCACATATTATTTTTACAGATTTAAATACACTACAATAATTTTATTCAGGACAGTATTTTTTTTTTTTTGCGGTGTTACAATATATTGTAGTATATAATAAAGTCACTATGAAGAATGAATGAAGGTAGGAAGTAATAAATAAGTAAAAAAAAATGCACAAATTTCCTTCTATAAAAAATATCATATTATAGAATTTTCTTAGAATTTTTGCAGTGAATCATGACCTAGACATGTTCTCTATAAGATTCCGTCTGGTCAGTGTACGTAGACAGCCAGTAAAAGCCTAATCAGATCATTGTCCGTCTCTGCTGAGTGAGCGGAGTATAATGTTGTGTGTTCCCATTGGGGATCTTCTTAAGGATTAACCCCAACTGTGCCGGTTCACACTGCCCATTCACATGGCCACCTGCCAATAGGCGTCTGTAATTCATTGAGAAAAACAGCTGTGTACCTTCTCTCTCTATCTGATAGGGATTACTTTTACCTCATAAATAACATGATGAAATATAAAAACAAAATCCATATATACAAAACGTTGAATGCTAGCCTAATGCGTAAATACATATATTTTATAGCAATTCCCGTGAAGCGTCAGACTTGCGCAGAAACATTTACTTCTTTGTGGATTTATGTGTCCGTGTGTGTACGAGAAAGTGAGACTTATCTGCGTCTGACCCGGTTAACGTCTGTCTGCCGGGCGGCGCGGAATGTGCATGTGCATTTAAGTGTAGTAAATGTTTGGTTTAGAAAGTGCATCTGTGCGCACATGACCTGGCCCGTAGCTGGCTCTCTGATTGGCTGGTGGGGAGGGTCGCTAACGGGCTGCCCATGGCACGTGCCTGAGAAATCACGCGGAATGAGGGAAATAGAAAGAAAAAAGGGTTGTGATTCTGTGTGTGCGCATTTTTCAATGTACTGTATTTTCTTTGTTATTTTAGCACGTGGAGGCCCCCACCTGGCAAACCCCCCAACAGTGATAGTGATGGTAGGACTTCCTGCTCGGGGCAAAACCTACATTTCAAGAAAACTCACACGCTACCTCAACTGGATTGGTATTCCCACAAAAGGTAATTTTTATATATATATATATATATATATATATATATTAATAATTATTATACACATTTTACATGAATTCTTAATTGCTGAATGTGCTTGTTTTTAGTTTTTAACGTTGGCGAGTATCGTCGAGAGGCAGTGAAACATTACAGCTCTTACGATTTCTTCAAATCGGACAACGAGGATGCCGTCAAAATCAGACAGTAAGTTTTTGTGCTTGAACTACACAATGCCATAATTCTTTTACTGCTCGTTTATGTAGACATACGAAGTAATTAATCATTTTGTGTTGTCTCCAGGCAGTGTGCCTTGGCTGCTCTGAGAGATGTCAAGCATTACCTCACCGAAGAGGAAGGTCAAGTGGCTGTAAGTACTGTGTCTTTTAGTACTGTCAAACTTAATCGCATCCAAAGTATTTATTACATAGATTTCTTTATATAATACAAAATCTAGTATTATAAATATATACGTTTTCAAAGCATATATTGCATATGTGTATTTTTATATAGATGAATCATTTGACAGCACTACTTTAGATATCTAGACAGCCTGCAGAACATCTAAAAAAAAGAGCAGATCCTCACCTTTGTAACTTTCCACAGGTTTTCGATGCTACAAACACAACCAGAGAGCGACGAGATATGATCCTGGATTTCGGTGCAGAAAATGGCTTCAAGGTTAGTCATAATATCTTGAAATTTTCTTTTGAGGACAATTGCAATGATGCAGATCGCTAATGCTAATGTACTTCTGCAGATTTTCTTCATTGAGTCTGTTTGTGACGACCCAAATGTCATCGCCTGTAATATCTTGGTGAGTTGCATGATTAAGACTTTCAAAGAACGTAATTTAATTACATGCAGTTTTGTATAATTATCATTATTGCTGTCAAACAATGAATCGCACCCAAAATGAAAGTTTTTGTTTACGCTGTATAGGTGTGTGTACTATATATAGAAAAAACACACACCAATGCATGTATATATTTAAGAAAAATATGTTGCGTTTCTATAGTAAATAAAATGTGAATTATATGAATATGTAATCAAATATGTTACACACACAGTACACACACATATACTGTATAAATAAAAACTTAACTGTGATCACTTTTTAAACAGCTCTTGTGCAAAACCACTTAACGCTGCATTAATATTTAAACAGGAAGTTAAAGTGTCATGTCCTGACTATCAAGATTGCAACAAGACAGATGCCATGGAGGATTTTAAGAAAAGAATTGAATGTTACAGAATGAACTATCAGCCACTCGACCCTGACCAATATGACAAGTATGTTAGCAATCCACACACACCTTTTTTTTTTATGTCTTTAATATTCCACTATTAACCACATGTTTGTCCTTACAGGAACTTGTCCTTCATCAAAGTGATTGACGTGGGTCGCAGATTCCTGGTGAACCGCATTCAAGACCACATCCAGAGTCGGATTGTCTACTACCTGATGAACATCCACGTGCAGCCGCGGTCTATTTATTTGTGTCGCCATGGTGAGAGCCAACACAACCTGCAGGGCCGACTGGGCGGAGACTCGGGACTGTCTACGCGTGGACGAAAGGTACTACGCTCATACATAAATCTTGGATAAGAATGAAAATAATGCAGGAGGTTCGACTTGTGAGGTTGGGGTAATTGCTTTTTAATAGTTCTCCACTCATCTTAATCTGACTTGCCTTTTATAAACAAGCCTGTTTTTGCCAGTTAACTCAATTTGGCACCAAGGATGGTATTTGAAACGGTGTCCTAGCGAAGAGTACTAAATCAGCAATGTGTCCGATTTGTCCAAACTCTCCTGAATAACAAACCGCCCCGCTCTGTAGTTCGCAGGAGCTCTTGCTAATTTTGTGGAGGAGCAGAACTTGAAGGACTTGAAGGTTTGGACGAGCCAGCTGCGTCGCAGCATCCAAACCGCAGAGGCCCTCAACGCGCCGTATGAACAGTGGAAAGCATTGAATGAGATTGATGCAGTAAGTTCTCCAGCATGGTGTTTCTTCAAAGGTTCTTCATTTCAATCTCTTTAAAATGCTATCATGTGTTGTCTACAGGGGGTGTGTGAGGAGATGACTTATGAAGAAGTCAGAGAGAGGTTTCCAGAAGAGTTTGCTCTCAGAGATCAAGATAAATACTACTACCGCTACCCCTCCGGAGAGGTACAAACAAACCGAATGCCTATACGACAGAGTATTTGAGAGTGTCTTGTATAATAAAATGCTTCTGTCTTTCTCCAGTCATATCAGGATTTGGTTCAGCGTGTGGAACCTGTGATCATGGAACTGGAACGACAGGAAAATGTTCTTGTCGTTTGTCATCAGGCTGTGATGCGCTGTCTATTAGCCTACTTCTTGGACAAAAGTGCAGGTGACGTTCTTAAATAAAACTTTGTCAACATTTATTCACCTGGGTGTCATTTGAAACTCCTATATCGAGATTCTTTCTTCTTGGGAAAACAATAGAGGTTTAGCAGAATGTCTTTTCTGCTCCTTTCCACATAAACGGAAGATAGTTTCATTCTTGCTCTAAAAATAGTTCATGCTTTCCAGTAGGTGATGCTTTAAAGAACAGTATTCACTTTTAAAATGTTGCTTATTAAATTAGCATGCATATTACTACTGTAGGTTATTGGCCATTTATTAGTACTTCAGTAGCACATATTTATGACCATATTCTAGATCTCTCAAACCTACCAAATACCCAAACATACTGTAACTACTACAACAACTACTTGACTGTCAAAAATATTCCCAGTACATATATTACCTTCAAGTGTAGTTTTACTTCATGGTGTTTATTTTAAAGTTCAACAACACCACTGTCATAGAATGGATAAGAGCAGCACAAGCATTCAACAAAACGTCTCTTTTTGTGTTCCATAGAAGAAAAACACAACTATAAGGGTTTGGAATGACATGAGTCATAAGTAAATGACCCCTAATCTCCATCCACAAACTTTTCCATACTTATTTGCTGTGCAGTCATACTAACCTTTAATTTCCTGTCGGCAGATGAAATGCCCTACCTGAAGTGTCCACTCCACACAGTGCTGAAGCTGACCCCGGTAGCTTATGGTAAGATTATTATCTCTTGTAACATCTTATCCAATCTGAATAATCTTGATAAGCGTAACACAAACTAATTGTGTGTGTGCGTGTCTTTTAAAGGGTGCAAAGTTGAATCCATCTCTCTGAATGTGGATGCTGTGAACACACACAGAGACAGACCGGAGGTAAGCACAAACTCGCATATATACACTACACTCAAACACTGTACTAGTTCGGCTTCTAATCTTTTGATCGATGTTCTCCCTGTAGGAGGTGAAGAGAGGCCCAAGCACTTTGATCAGGAGAAACAGCGTGACCCCCCTCACCAGTCCTGAGCCCTATAAGAAGCCCCGCATCGATGGTCTGGATGATGCGATCATGAGAGAGGTGACGCCCGCCCAGCTGACCCTGTGTTCAGCGTCACACACCACTCTCGCTCTGTCCACACAGGTGAGCCACAGTCACTATCCTTATACCTGTGACACCTGTTCACTCCATATCCCTGTAGTGACATACTAATCATTTCACGCTTCCCCCTTTCACGTTCTCTTCCTGTTTCCTTCTGTTTACTCGTCCTCATTCCACTCTATGTACTACAGCACTGGCTTAGTGAAGCTTGTCTGTAAGTATTTCCTCCTCCTGTTTCTTCCTTATCATTTTCAAGTCATTATTCTTCCTTAAGCTTTCCCAACTTAACCTCAAATTCTTAAAATGGGCCATACAATGAATTTTACTTAAATTTTCGACTTAGTGATTTATTAAAAGTAACCAAAGTAATAAAGCCAATCAGCTTATTTTAATGTAGAAGTCTTAAAGGTACAGCAGCAATATTGTTTGTTTTAGAGGAAGTGTAGAAAATGGTTATGTAAAAAAAGATTACAACTGATTATGAAGTTAAAATGGTATAATTTTACAATACGGCTCATTTAACAGTGGTTTCAATGAAGATATAATCAAGTACTGTAGTTATACAACACCTTATGTTTATATCTTTATTTATACCCACTTTCTCATTTGTTAATGATCACTGTCTGTCTCTCGCTCATCTTTTGCATGCTTAAAGACGCACTGTTTTACATTATCTACAAGTGGTATCGGTACTGCTCTTTCAGAGGTAATGGTCATAGAAACTAATGTGGTTGATTAGCTATTGCAAATTTATTTGAATAGTAAACAGTATTTGCAGACTCTGAACATTTTTTATATACTGATTCCTGCAGATTGGATTTAAATGTGTTAAGTGGAGGTATAATAGGGCCCTGTTTCCACCTGGTTTTAACATGTATAGCTAACGCAGATGCTACTACCAGCATTACAGGGTTAGAATTAGCTAAAAACATTAGCCAAAATACTGAGGAGATAGACTCATAAAGTGTGCAAAAATATGTAGAGCTTGCTGTTGTTCAAATTATGTGTAAATGTTCCCATTTTGAATGAAAAGACTTGCTAAAAACAATAACAACTCAGTGCTATGCTAACTGCTGTTATGCTAAAATGCTCTTAGCTAGCAGCTAGCTTGTTGAGTAGCACTGTTCAGTAATTGACCAAGCGATCTCCTTTTTTTTTACAGAACCTGAAGAAAAGCTCCATAGAGTGCCATGAACCCCCTCAGCTCTGCCTGTGAGAATTACTCAGTGTTGCTTTACTCAGAGCGGAAGAGTTTCCTGCCAAGCTGCTTCCTCTTCTGTGTGGCATCCAAAAACGGACACTGAGTGCTACCTGGGTTTTTCTATTTCTCCTTCATACCTTCGTAATTAATGTACGTATCGCGTGGTTTGTCCTGGTAAGGAGATCAGTGATTTCTGTGTGTGTTTTTTGCATATGAAGGGAAGTTGGAGCCCCGTGGCAGGGATTAAACAATGTTGTCAACCAACCCCCATATTTTTGAACACTATTCCCTGTTTATGTAACAGGATACCAGTTCTAGATGTTTTTATTCTGGTCTTGACCAGGTTTTTTTTTTTTATCACTGCCAATAGGAATATGCCCTGAACTTTAAAGGACGATGCTAAAACAGACCAAAGATCACCCGTAAACGCTTCCGGGCTGATTCGTGGCTTTTCTGCACTCACTTTCAAACACATGCTGCAAATTAATTGCACGTTATAATTGCACATTTAGACAATTTGCATTTATTTGTCTTAAATTCTGAGGGCAATAATGAATCTTACCATTTGTAATGCTGCTCGCAGTTTTGAAAGCTGTTTAAAAGTTCTCATGTGGTCCACTGCAGTTTCAGATGATTTGTGTTATGGATATGGATTGTGAGTGTGTTGTTTTGTGTGTGTGTGTGTAATTTGTGTGGTTTTAAGACCCGATGACAAGGTCGATGCGCAAGGTTATAAAAACAGGGTGTTTTATGTGTGTTTGGATGGGATAAAGTGAAGCAGTGTTTATATTTGTTGTTTATATTTAATGTATTTTATGGCGTGATTGATCAGAAACATTTTTATACTGTACGTTTATTAATTCCCTAGAGTGCCTAGTGCTTGAGCTGTCAGGCCGGAGCTGCTTTTTTACATTCTAATATGAGAGTTATATTGCGGAAAACATTTTATTGTACTTTTATCATTTGAGTTTTAGTTTTGTTAGCATGTCAAAGCCTGATTGAGAGATTAAACTAGTGTTTAATTTGAAATGTTGTATGTACAGATTTACCCTTGTAAACCAAATGTTTACAATTTTATAGGAATGGAGTAAAAGTGTAACACTTTCGAATCTAAGTACCAGCTTTAACTGTATATATACACTTCTGAGAAGACATCTAGTTGCTTTGAACAGCCGTTATGGCTCCATTTTTTTTTTTTTTAGTGTAAAACATTGTGTTTATCACACGACTAGGTGCAATGTTGTATATTGGCTCTTAACGGTAATTCATCTGATCGCTTACGATACTTGAACCTCATTTTGTAATATCTATCTTTTTTTTTTTTGTAAAAATAATATTTATTTATTTGTACTAGGCATTGTGTTTCAAGCACTTTCTTCATTACTGAGATCATACAGCATATCAGCAAATCTACTAATCGTCTCTTTCTGAAGAAAGTGAACCATTTATATGCATTTACTGAATCAATAAACAGTCTAAAAGAGGATTTCTGGTTGTTTATTTGTTTTTACAGAACAGCATTTCCTTTTCTTTTCCATAAATAGTCAAATATAGGGCGACAGTTTCCCATCCCACTGAGCGTCCTGCAGCTTCCAGTTAGCTTTCTGTTTTTGTTTAGTCACATAGCACTATCACCCCTCATTCATTTCACCCGCAACCACATCCGTCTCATTTCTAATGAGCACTATCTGTGTTTCGTGGCCCTCTGGACTCACCTTCTGCTATTGTCGCCTGTTCGAATCGATATCAACTACTGACTTTAATGGAAACTTGTGGTTTAGCCAGTCAAACCTTTCATTTACCATTCAAATTACTGCAAAGTGATGCAAGTTATGTGAAAATCTGGTCACATGGCATCTGTCACATGCCAACACTCCACTGCAACAGGAGTGCAACACTAGTATAAAATTGAAAGCATGGAATGTGTGTTAACAAAAACAACCATTGGTTGCAGAACCATCACAGACAGTATTTACATTTTCATAAACAACAAAAAACATAGCATTGCATGGACATTTTGGATAATTGTTAAAATTTTGCTATATATTTAATTATTTTATATCCATTATTTAAAAATAATAACTAAAAGAAACATTGCCTAATACCTTTCATCCAATTTAATATATATATATTGTGACGAGCATCCTGAAGAATCATCAGCGTTGCCCTGGAAACAGACGGAAATAAATGCCTATGACAATAACAGGAAAACTGGAAAATATAATTTTCAAATATGGTTTCTTAATCAGCACTAACATTTTCAAATAAAATAATTTAAATGCCGCACAAAATATACTTAATTATACCCCTTGATTTAAAATCACCATGTAGTAAATGACAGTGTAGATCAGGAGTGTATGTGACTATTATCCGTGAGCTCTAATAGTTATTTATAGCTCAGTGTTGAGTGTGAGCTTCAGGCTAAAGGGATGCAGGACACACATCGGCCCACTGCAATCAGATCAGTGAGAAGTCAATCATGCCGTCAATGTTCAAGCTTATCACGTGAGACGAACCCATCGCCCCCAGATATTCATGTGCAGATGGATACAGTCTGCTTATCCTGCACGTTATGGAAATGTCCCACCAGCTGTTTCCACCGGTTTTAGAAATGCCCATAACATCTGTAAAGCAACTGATGGTTGTGGAATGTCGCGTGTGTTTAAAATGATAGTGGTTTGTTATTATTAGGACCTGACCAAATGTAAGCCTGTAAAGAATTATGATGAGCATAATTGTCTTTCCTTTGTGGACATTTACTCAAACAGGAAGTTGAAGGGATCACCATTCTTTTTTTCAATAGTCAGTTGGTTTTGGTCAGGAGGAGGACTGTCCTATTTTATACACAAATGCAGGTTTATAAAAGTTAGCCCTCACTTCTCGGCCCGGTTTCGTGCGTAATAGACCTAGCGGGATACACCAAATAAAAATGAAAACACGTGTTTGGCGTGCATAGCCTAGTTCAGGGGTCATCAAACTCGGTCCTGGAGGGCCGGTGTCCTGCGGACTTTTGCTCCAACTTTCCTCAACACACCTGCCTGGAAGTGGAGTATACCTAATAAGAGCTTGATTACCTGCTTCAGGTGTGTTTGATTAGGAGTCTGCAGGACACCGGCCCTCCAGGACTGAGTTTGATGACCCCTGGCCAAGTTTTTCATGTTAATACAGTATGATACGCATCTACCCCACAACCCTAATTCTACCCGTCGCGTAGCATACACGCCAAAGTTTTTGCGTACCACGAGTTTTCATTTTTATTTGGCATACCGTTTAAACTTTCAAGAAGTTATTAAAAACTATGATATTTTTAAAGGCCGTTTCTCAAACGAAAGGCTGCATCCTCCAGAGGACGCATTTGTAGGCTGCATACGTCATCAAGAGCAATAGTTTCGGGAGTCAAAAGCATAATCGAAAGCCTGCATCAGAAATCGCTTACTTCCCTACTATATAGTACGTGAAAAACAGTATGCGAGGCGAGTAGTACGTCCGAATTCATAGTATCCGAAATTCAGTAGGCGAGAAATACCCGGATGACCTACTGCTTCCGGCCGAATTCTATAG
>JAUMHQ010000051.1:11842484-11853015 GCA_032361165.1 Enteromius paludinosus | reverse complement strand
CTTTATTCTCGTAACCTGGCACCTTTATTCTCGTAATCTGTCGCCTTTATTCTCGTAACCTGGCACCTTTATTCTCGTAACCTGGCACCTTTATTCTCGTAACCTGGCACCTTTATTCTCGTAATCTGTCGCCTTTATTCTCGTAACCTGGCACCTTTATTCTCGTAACCTGGCACCTTTATTCTCGTAACCTGGCACCTTTATTCTTGTAATCTGTCGACTTTATTCTCGTAATCTGTCGACTTTATTCTCGTAATCTGTCGACTTTATTCTTGTAATTTTTCGCCTTTATTCTCGTAATCCTTCACCTTTATTCTCGTAATCTGTCGACTTTATTCTCGTAATCGTTAGACTTTATTCTCATATATTTCGACTTTATTCTCGTAGTCGTTTGATTTTGTTCTCATATATTACGACTTTATTTCTCGTAATCTGTCGACTTTATTCTTGTAATCTGTCGACTTTATTCTCGTAATCGTTCAACTTTATTCTCATATATTTCGACTTTATTCTCGTAGTCGTTCGACTTTAATCTTGAAACATAATGACTTTAACCTCATAGTTGTAGATTATTTTACTTTATTTTTGGTGGCACTAAACCAAACACACAAAACACTTTCATTTAGAGTTGAATATGACATTAAACTCATGAAATACTTGACCCTCAGTTTATCTGACTTGTACTTTATAGTGAAGATGACTCAAAAGCGTTTGAGGCTGACTTGACACTTTATATATTTTGACAGGTATGTGTGGTTGTGGTTGCTTCTAGAGAATAAAACCAAAGGGGTTGCTGGGAAAGCCTTGTCTCTTCAGTACCGCTCTGCGGCCATGTTTGAGTAATATGCATGTGTGTATAACTGCTTATCATTTCATCTGATCTGATTTACACCCACATTTTACTAGATATGGACATCCGTTCAAGTAAATATATGGTGCATAAAAGTTATCTTTAAATGCACTTGTGCGGAAATAGTTACTTTGGGTAACATCTTAGAATAGGTAACACATGTTAACTACTATCTATGACTTTCAATTAAAAATTTTAATAAATTCATAATTTGCTGCTTATTAAAAGTTCAGTTAAAGGAATAGTTAACCAAAAAATTAAAATTCTGTCACTGTTCCTCAAGTAGTTCCAAACCTGTATTTCTATGTTCTGCCGAACACAGGAAGATATTTTGAAAAAAAGTTTGTAGCCAGGCTGTTTTGGGTCACTATTGACTGATTTGTATTTTTTGTACTATGGAAGTCAATGGTGAGCAAATCAACCTGGTTACAAACTTTTTTCAAAATATCTTCCTGTGTTTGGCAGAAAAAATACATTCATAAAGGTTTGGAACTACTTGAGGGTCAGTAAGTGATGACAGTATTTTCTTTTTTGGGTCAACTATTCCTTTAATTCAGTCAATTGATTATCCAGTTGCAGTGGCTTCAGAGGAATATAATGCAAAACTCCTAGGAAAATGTATGATAGTTTTAATACTCTCTTCTGTTCGTCATAAAAAAAAAAAATAAAAAAAATATATATATATATATATATATAAATATAAGACGGTTATTGCATATTTTTTCATCAAATGTTATTACACATTGAAATCAGTTTTGGTTCCATATTCGCCATCTGTCTGTTGTCATAAACTGATGCTGAATATTCGAAGGACTAAGCAGCCCATTTGAAATTAAGTGTGTGTGTGACTGACACATAGGGTTGCTTTATTAATCATAGTCTGAAGAAACAACCGACGCTCTTGTTTATTAACCGGTTAACTGACAACATTATTTTGAATTCAAAGGATATTCAAAGAATTGAATTCAAAGGATAAGCGCCTGTGACCGAATGACAGGAGTCCAATCGAGGCGCGAGTTCTTTCATCAAACCTTCATTAACCGACAGCAGCTTTGCGCGGAAAGCGGAGCATATGAATCGCGTGCAGTACTCAAAACTGACGAGATCTAATAAAACTTTCAGATGACACGCAGCTCATTTCTCCATCCCTATAAGTTACCCAAAACACATAAAAAAACGTAACACCCGCTAGAAGCACGTTTGTGCAGCAGAGCGGCTCTCCTGTTCCGTTCACACAGTGCGTGTGTTCTGCGAACGCTGCTGCGAGTCCTGAACATTTCCCGGTGAGTTCCGTTAAAGAACGCGGTTGTCACTTCATGTACTCAACAACTATATTCTGCTGCTGTGTGAATGTGGCCAATAAAATGCGATTTTTTTTTTTTTGTCAACACAATTTTATATAGGCTATGAGTAGGTAAAATACTGAAATAAATAAATAAAATTATCTTTTAAACCGTTTAACTGATTGTATTAATCGGTTAAACTTAAAATCGGTCGGTTAACAGTTAAAATGAGCATCCCTACCAGACACACTTTCACCTTTTGAACTTTTAGTAAACAAAATGTATTAAATATTGCATTAAATATTTATTAATGTTTAAAGGCATATTTATTGCATTTAAGATTCTTTTTGTTGTTTTATTTAATTTTCTTAAACTATTTTCACCACATCTGAAATCTTAATTGATTTTATTGCATATTTTGCTTTTTTAATTTATTTCTTACGCATTATATAGTTTCATGTACAATATATATTGTTAAAGTGTTTTTTTTTGCATAATTTGCCAAAATTACAGCTTGATGCCTAATAAAAATATCTTTAGTGTGAGTTTTTAAAATCATATTTACTTTTCTTTTTTTTTTTCCTTTGCAAAAGTTGGACGTGTTACAATTAGTTCAGTCAAATGATTTTTCGCATCCAAAATAAGTTTTTGTTTACATATGTAACCATACAGTGTGTGGGTGTATTATGTAGAATTATTATACATATTTAAATACACACATACATCATATATTTAGAAAATATTTACATGTATTACATGTATGCCTGCATTTGTGTGTATTTATACATTCATAATAAATGTAAACGGCACACACACAAACACATATCATGGAAACATAAACAGCATTAATTAAATTCTATTTTGAATTTTGAAAAAATGGCAAAAGTAATTACCGAATTTATCACAATTTTAATGTGACCCCCATAAATGATGATATAAAGTGATGAATAAAAATGCCCATATTTAAAAAAAAAAATTGTCCATCTATGCTTTTCATGCTTTTATTTTAAACGCATATATGAGGCATATGTATTTCTTACCAGTCTCAACAGCCTCTTTCATGTAGACAGCACAGTATGGATTGAGTACTTCTTCATGGTAGGCAAGTCCAGGGTCCATCTCAAAACTCGAAAAACCAATCCTCAGGAATGGAGACATGACTGTAAACTCCCAGATCCAACAGCAATAGCTTCAGAAATACAGATTCCCTTAAAAGTATGGTGGATAATTCCACTGTAAGGATCTTCTGTACAGTGAAACACTCCTAGTTGACGTTTATTTTCATATTTGTGATGTCCGATGTGTTGATTTTGAATCTCAAGCTGCTCAGTAGAGAGGCAAGGTGGTGTCCTTAGCTCCGTGGTACCCAAAGTAGTATATATATATTTTTTTTTCAATTGAAGTGTTTAAATTTGTCCTTAGTCCATCAGATCCAGCTCTCTTATAGCCACTGTTTTAGCAGAAATTATGTTCAGATGAAACAGTCTACAAAAACAGAATAAAATATAATAAATTCAAGTATAATAAAATTCAACAATAAAGAAAAAATTTATGTAAATGTAAATTCATTAAGTTACAGTAATACATTTATTAGTAAATTAGTATATTACATGCAGTATATTAGCAGTTTTAGCAGAATTTTGTGCGCTTTATTTTGGTTTATTTTTAGTTTAATAAAAAAATGTATTTAGTAAGTCACATAATGATTATATAGTTCAGTTAAATCTCCTTAAACCATTAACTAAAGCCCAAATGACGAAAAGCAACCCAGTTGTAAGGATCATTCTGATATGCTCTCTGTCAAATAGAAAAACACAGCTGAAGTCATGCTTTAACTTCTTTCCATACTACACATGCCATAAATGAACATGACACCAACTTACAGCAACCAATAAGACTTAGCATTTCATAAACTTAATAGAAAACACACTGACTTGTGAAACACTTGGACCACAGAACCACAGGAAACACTTAGTTCTTACCAGTCGAAAGCTTTAAGGTAACTGGTGAAGAGAGAGAACCAGATAGAAAGAACTATTAATAGATGTGAAACACAAAACTCCCATCCCTACAGCCTGCCAGGATTCACTTCCCTGTCACAGCCAAACATACAGTACTGACACACGTCATGGTCACACATTTTGCTCAATCTTGATGAGTGTGTCATAGTCCACGGTAGTTGCAAAAACAGAAACCAAACTACAACTAGACAAAAAAAAAAGTTAATTCACACATATTAAGTAGTTATAGTGCTGTCAGATGATTAAGGCTGGGAAATATACCGCGTTCTGTGATTCAGTGATGGGTGATTCATTGGCGAAACTGAACGTGGTATTGCATAGCTTGTCAGTGATCTATGGTTCTGTGCGTTAACTGCCGCTCCATTTCAGAACAGCTGATGGAGATTTACGGCTTTACTGACGAGACGAGCATGAATATACTGTGCCATACATTGCACTGTATTTGTGTGTTTAAATGTTAAGATATAATATAAAATACTAATATATAATATAAATTATATAAATAAAATATATACATGTAAATATTTTCAAAATATATACTCTGTGTTTGTATTTATATATACATAATAAAAAACTTGTAATTTGGATGCGATTAATCGCGATTAATAATTAAATAAATTAAATTCTACAATGCTAGTGAATAAGGCCAATTTTGAAAGCTTTCAAAAACATTTTATTAAAGCACTTCTGTTAAAACGTAACACCAGTTGTAACACAGTTTTAAAGTAGTATAGCAGTCATTATCATTTTAAGTTTTTAGCGTTACGTTGTTGTAAAATAGAACTTTATACAAAATAGATCAGTAAGCGATTTTACCATACTAAAATCAGTACTATTAAAAAGGTTTTTAACGTTTATGGATTGGCCCTATTTACTTCCATTGTACGTGTCTCGCAGACTTTTACTTACTAGACCTTACTAGATGGTTGCTAGAAAGTCTCACATTTTCTGCCACTTTATCATACCATTATGGAAGAGCAAGAACGAGAAAACGTAAATAAAATAAAATAAAATAAAAATCTTTTAGCTTAGCCAGAATATTTAGTTAATAACTTTTAAACAGTATTTCTGGCGGTAAGTTAGTACCACGTTTTCTTGCAAAAGTTTGATTTCTATTTTTGTAAGAATTGTAAGCGATTAACAAATGATTTTAGATGACAATAACATACTTGGGGCTAGATTTACTAACAGTGCAAACGATCGTTTTGCATTAAAAATAAAAAAAGTGTAATTTAATATGGTAGTATGGTAAAATCGCTTACTGATCTATTAAAAATAGTACTACGGTATAGTAATAGTAAAACAGTCAGGATTTACTAAAGACGCAAAGCATCAAATTAGCGCTGAAAAGGCAAGGATACGGTTGTTTTTTCACCTGGCATTATTAAAAACACCAATTTAAGGGAGTACAGCTTTAAAAGACGCACAATGCCATTTTGATCACTTTTGCGCTTGTCAAATTACTGGTATAAATATTTAACAGGTAGGTCTTAAAGCAAGCAGTAATTTGTGCAGCTCTTGTTAGATTGTGCTGCTGGTCATTATGGAAATAATCCGCCTGTGCCAGTTCTTAAAGGTGGTTATTGCTAGTAAATCACCCGCAATTTTTTTCCCTCCCATCAGCGAGTGGGAAAAAAATGTTATGTGTACAAAATACTAAAACCGGTTATGTGCGCAATTTGAGTCTAACAATATTTATAACATACTTTTTTTTTTCCTTAACTCAAGTCTCTTTTTAGTGTCTTTCTTGCTCTGTAAATGTGTTACTGCCAAGTATTTCCTGTCGTTTGACTGACAGCTAAAACCGCACTTCCTGCATCACTGAAGGACTGTAGAGTAGATAGCAAGCTGCTGCTCTTACCTGCCTCTGCTGCCAGGATAGAGAGAAAAGACAGACAACAGCTGGACACAGACACCTTAATGTCAGAACTTTATAGGCTCTCTGAATGTGATATTTCATCAAACAGAGCGTGGGGTCAATACTGACTCCAGAGTCAACACAGTTGAACTATCCCAGCATGTGAAGGCTGCAGGGGTGGAAGAAGTGTGGGATCAAACCACAAATGCCTCCATTGAACTCTCACACACTGGACTGGACTAAACTACAAATACATTTGACCTTTCGCAAGCCACTCGGGAGGTTAGACTCATGAGGCTTGTTAAAGGAATATTCCACGTTCAATACTTAAGAGTCTGTGTCTGTTACATCAGAAAACCATTCTCTGTTCTCAGTTCGTAAAAACAAAACTGTTTTTACATTAATCCACATAGAATGAAAGTCAGTAGGCAAGTACACTTTCAAGTGCTTAAAAACAGAAATATAAAGGTTTCTGTGTGAAAATGCTTCTTCTGTACAAAAAGAAATTGGGTTATTTGAGATATTGTCATCTAAACTGTCTTATTGAGCTATCACTACTTTTCACATCCCTTTTTTTTTTCTTTTTTCTTTTTTAGACCCTTTAGGTTTTAATGTTGCATAAGACGAAACCACTTTTGCACTGACACCACACACACATACTCACATATACATATATATATATATATATATATATATATATATATATATAATCCTTTTAATTAATTTTATTCACATTTAATTGATCAAAAGTGTCCCAAAAGATGATACAAATGAGAAACAGTTCTTGATTTGCCAAATCAACATATTATAATTCTAAAGATCATGTGACACTGAAGACTTTGCCATCACAGGTATAAATGACTAATTGCTGTAATTTTTTATTGTAATAACATTTTATGGTATTATATGGTATCAGATAAATGCTAATAATAATGTAGGCCTACATTAAACAAATTATATGCCATTAAAATACATATATAGCCAGGACTGATGCTGGTGTTGTGTATTTGAGAGGTAAAGGCAAATACATGTGTTTTTTTTTAATAAACAAACAGAAGAGGAAGTGTTTTTTTAATTTTTTTTTTATATTTTTACAATCATGGTTTTGGCACTATGTATTGTAGGGTGTCTAGAGCGAACGTGCTAAACTCAGATTTACATCTAGATAGCATCTCACACCATGTCATTGTTCCATTGCCTTTTAACCCCCTTTTAATTTGAAACCATTACACCTGCTTTTATTCAGTTTTTTGGGGGGCTGGTATTGAGAAATTGAGCTATTCTTGCACACGCTGGTTCTTCGTATTATTTTTAAACCCAAGGTTTTCTGCCACGAGGCTGCTAAGATAATAGGGGCACACTCCACAAACCATCACTGCGTCTGTGTTTGAGGTTTAGTACCATTTTATCCTTTTGTAAAAAGAAGTCAACACATAACCACTGAGCAGTACAACTTTCAGCCACATTTTTGCTTTAACAAATCTTTGATATAACGTCAATAAAAATAATCGCGACAAATTTTGCAGATTGATAATTGACAAGCCTTTTCAGCTTCAGCACACTATACAAAATAGTATATTATATAGTATAGTATATTATAAATTGGGATGTATAAAAATACATTTTACTGGTTAAAAATGTCTTAGAAACAAGTGCAGTAATTAATTTTAGCTCAAATCACATAACACTGACATGGTTTGTGCTCTTGGTTAAAATGTGGTTGGAAATTGCACTCTGATGTGAGTAAGATGTTCCAGTGCTCGACATTTGCAGTTCCTCAATTTATACACTTCATACCACAGAAGGTAGTATACTCATATTTTTCTTGTTGTTTTCTTTTTTTTTCTTTTTTTGTGGATCACAGTTTACAAAGACAGATGTGTATATATGTATGTATATGTATGTTTAAATATGTATATGTATGTGTATGTATATGTGTATATATGTATGTATGTATGTATATTAGTGCTGTCAAATGATTAATCGCATCCAAAATAAAAGTTTTTCTTTGCATAATGTTTTAAGTGCTGTGTATATTTATTAAGTATATATAAATACAAACACATGCATGTATATATTTTATGAAAATGTTATGTTTATATATTAAATATATATTTAGATATAAGATCAAGTATAAGTAAATAAATGTATAAATGCATTTACATGTAAATACGTTCAAAATGTAAACTGTATGTGTGTGTTTTAATATAAACATAATAAACAAACACAGCATAAACGCATATATATTGTAAAGAAAAACTTTTATTTTGGATGCGATTAATCGCGATTAATCATTTGACAGCACTAATGTGTATATATATATATGTATATATATGTATGTGTATATTATGTATGTATATGTGTATATATATATGTATATGTATATATATATAAATGTATGTATATTTGTCTATATATATATATATATATAGTGTGTGTGTGTGTGCATATATGTATGTGTGTGGATGGTGGATCCCTTGCGTATAAATGTGTCTGCAAACTGAATTTAGACACTGAAAAATACTTTATAAAGCACCTTCACGTTAAATAAACCATAATTCTTCTGAAAAGCTTATTCTTTGGTAATAATAGTGTAATTTACAAGCAGCATTTGTCAAATTATTCTCAGAAAGAGGTCAGAGGGGATGTTTTGATATGATGCATAATGTCAAAATCAGTAAGTAACATTAGTAAACAATAAAAATAGATTCAAAGAAGCACAAGTCTGAATGATGTAGCCATCAATCCACAAAAAAAAAGTTAAATCTCTTGCATATCTCAGTTGTATTTCTTATGTTTAAGTGAGATGTGCATGTGAGACTTTTCCACTGTTCAAAAAACCACAGTGTGTCTGAGCCTCAGCCCAAAATACTAATATCTTCTATTATAATTCACAAATTTCGGCCCACTCTACTCCAATACTTCCTATGCTTTAAACACACCAGAGCTTTGAAATAGCAACATTTGAAACCTATAAAAGGGCTGCATTCATAACTTTTTGGTATGGCTAAAGCCAGTACAGTTCTGAAGGTATTAACTTACTTAAAATAGACCAATTAAGGCAAAAAAGTGCTGGATTAACAAGCTCTAAAAACTAATAAATCCAGGCTTATGCTTCCAACTGCAACAAAAGCTTGTGATCCACTGCTTTCGCCACACTCGTGTGGGCATTGTGAGACAAACTGATGTGTAAACATGTTTTCTTATAACTGAAAATGCATCCCACACATGTTGTTTACTTTAAAAGATTAGCTTGTTTTTATTTTTGTTTTGTTTTTTTGAAAGAGCAGGTTCTCAAATGCAAAGTTTACGTCTACACCGTGTTTTTTTTCTCTGTTTTGTGGTTTCCTGCAACTGCCACACGAGCAGTTCTAGCAGAGCCAACTGGATAAGTTTGCAAAATGCACGAGAAGATGTACGTCTTATTAATGCATTTCTAGGCAGTCAACAACAGTTAGGCTACATCAGCGACACGGACAGACGGGTCTCTTTACTATTCATCTTCTTAGTTCTACTTATACGTATTGATTTTTGGAGCTTAAGTTTAATTTTCGGTTCACACATAACGTACAGAGGATGAAATCGTCACTTACCCAGCGCAGCCGAAATGAACACAGCTCTACAGCGCGGCGCTCTGAAAACACGCCTGCGTATGGAACTTCTGTAGACCTGCGCGCACGTGACGCGCGCGTTTCACACCTCTCCTCACACACTAAAGGAAGCAGAAAGAAATGGTGTGCGGTTTGCAAAATTGCACACTCTTAGCTGCAAAAATATAGGTTGTTGACTTGTATTGTATTGCCGTTCTGAAAGTTCGTATGTTTAATTTTACCGTACGGATAGAAAGATGGCAGTACTGCATAAGGGTTGTTTTGTAGCCTGTTTTATTTAGTTATTTGTATGTGTTGTTTATTTACTTTATTTACTTGCAATAGCCAATTTGGCGGGTTGTGTCGTTAACTAGCCTATATTCAGTCATTCATTTCTTGAAGTAAGGCAAATCTGCACAGATTTAGCGCAAATAGCTACTGAACTCGTGAGACATCATGACATATTGCAAAACCCAAGCAAAACTCACCTACCTGGTTAGACAAACTCAGTGCGCGTAGACCGTGTTCTTTCATGATACATTATTAATATGCATTAAGAATTATTACATAATGCAAGATAAGGTGGCAGAAAATGTGTAAATCAATTCATATAGTTAATTGGTATCACGTTATGGGTGATGAGTGGTTTTTGTCACCATGGGCACAAATGTTATACTGATTTTATACAAGAATAAACACAACGTCAGTATTAAAAGATTTACCTTGAGCACCTGCCCCTTTCCTCCTAGGTGCCTCAAGTGCCCTTTTCTTGGGGTTTCTTTTTTTTTTTTTTTTTTATGTGTGTATTTGTGTATGGAGCCCTGTCTTTGCACCACAACAATAAAATGTAAATATTAATCTCAATTTTGCTAAATAAAAGGATCTGGCTCGCATCAGTCACATGACTGCCATTAACCAATGCTTGCTTG
>JAUMHQ010000051.1:11811886-11829230 GCA_032361165.1 Enteromius paludinosus | reverse complement strand
TTTAGTGTTTCCTTCTTTTTTTTTGAACAGTGTGTATATATATATATATATATATATATATATATATATATATATTTATATAAATATACACACACACAGTATATATATATATATACACACACACACACACACAGTTTTTTTCATTGTGAATTCCAATTAATCTCATACAAACATCAGTGGGTTATTTTGATTACACTGCCTTAATATATATCCTTCAAGATTTAGGCAAGGCAAGAGACTTCCACATGAATAATATTTGGTTACTGATCACCATTTACAAAGTTAGATTTATAAAATCTAGTGATCAGAGTTGCTACTCAAAACTAGCCCGTTTTTATTTGTGTTTTTTTGACTGGGTTCCCCTGATAAAATCATACATCAGGGGCTTCAACCCACCGACATGCAGACTTAGCAACACTGCTAGGGATCATGGAGTGTCTCGTAAGCTATAACATACCTGCTCTTGGAATATCTTTGCTAGAGAGGCACAGTCTGTGGAAGAGATAAAGTCAACCACATCAGAGACGCTCCATTCAAGAGGATTGGTCTCCAACACCAGACGATCTTCCTCTTCAAAACTCTCCGTCTACATTCACACACAAGCACAGTTCACCTTAACTAATGCAATCTTATATAGATAAAAGATATTGCATTCATTTACACATTAAGTCCATGCGGACGTGTTACCTTGGCGTTGGTGTTTTTGGCCGTCTGGTTCTGGCTGCAAGAAACGGAGCGTGTGGTTCTTCTGGGAGAGGATCTGTCTGTGGTTTCTGGCCCTGGATGGGTTGCCCTGCGCTGAAGAGCAGCACGGCGCGGTGGTCTTCCTCTCCTCGGGACGTCTTTGAACGACTGGGCAGAGGCCTCCTCACGCGGTGAGCTGGAACTCACCTCACTGCCCCACTCCTCAAAATCATCATAGTAATAATCACTATCCTGTGAAGAAACGGGAACAGTCTTTTACTAGTTCTTGGGGTGGTCACATTTTCCATTGCTTGGACAAATATATTTTTTCCCAATTTCACATATTTTCTGCTGCTTGGGTATTTTAAAGTGTTTTTTTGCATCACGTTAAAAAATGTTTGAGGGGAAAATGATACTAACACAGAATTTGCTTTAACCAGGTTTGAAATAAATAAAAAATTTAGTTTATTGTAATGTTTCTTTTTAAAAGTTGACTGGTTTCGTCTTCACAGTCTTCACTGAAACATAAAAAATAATTCAGTGACAGAAAACTTGCAAGTTGCAAGTTTTAGTAACACTTTATTCCATGCCTTTATATAAACTGCATTATAAAAATATTCATAATGCATGTTCGTAATGCATTATGTATTTTTCATAAATAATTTGAACCAATGCATTTTAATATTTGCAGATTCCTTGATACCTCTGAAGCTGGTTGTCATGTGAATGAATGCGTTATATGTTACAATGTGATAGATAAGTATTATAATGTATATAATACTGTAGGCTGTGGTTACAAATATTAATAATCATAATTAATGGATTAAAAATGCATTGTATATTAAATCTTACATTTTACATAATTTTTTTTAGAAAGTTTGGATATTTTACTGAAAAATGACTGTTCCATTTAAAAAAATAATGTATTCATTATTTTTACAAATATTTAAATTATTTTATTATTTAAATAGTAATTAATTATTTTCATTTATATATTTTATTTTAACTATTTTAATTATTTAAAATATTTAATTTTAATACATATTTTATTATTTAAATAATAACAAATTATTTAAATTATTTAAAACAAATTATTTTTGCAGTACACTCCACCAACACAAAATCTAATTTAATTAAACAAAATATGTGGTTGGCTGTGATCATGCCACATTTCATATGCAACATATGGTGTTGGAAACATATGTACTTATGCACTTTTATGTGCACTTGCATTTGCTTACTCTCAAGCGAGATGCGAGTGAATATTTCTGAGTGTGTGTTTTCGGTTTGGCAGACCTGAGGTGACTCTGTGGTGTGGTATCCCACGAGAGAAGTGCGCCGTTTCTTCTGGACAAAGATGGCTTTGCGCTTCTTTCGGCGTCGTGCTGGTTTGGTCATGTCACCATCCTCTGCATTCTCCCCTAAACTTGGGCGACCAACTTTCCTCTTCTTGTAATATGCTACATCAAGCATAAATGAACACACACACAATTATTGACCGTTAACAAGAACTACGTGTGAGTTTGAGTGTATCTGTTTCTGGAGAAAATAATACCATTCTTTTGTGAAACATGTCATTTTAATTCCAAGTTAGAGCAAACATCACTTTTCATCGCCATAGAGGAATAAAACACTCACTGTATTTGGTCTTGGTCTGACTGAAGCAGTTTTCAGGGCACTTGTCGGACACAATTGTTGGGCCGAAAAGATTGGGACAACACTGAAGTCGCTCGCATACTCTGCGACAAAACTCTGACACTTGATCTGCTGTTCGGACGATCCTCATGGTGGACCGATAGCTCTTCCCTTTGTATCTAAAAAAAAAAAGCAAATCAGGAATATTATGAAAATTAATTCCTATTAATTCCTACCTATTTTAATTCTACAAATACAAAACCTATTCTGTTCTGGCCTTGTTTAGTCTGTCTACATTATAATTAGCTTTATATAAACCTCATCAATGCCTATGGTATATTGTCATTTACTGTAGATAACTGCAAGTACACGTGAGTGAGAGTGAGAGTGTGTGTTTGTTCATACTTGGCTTTCAGGGTTTCCTCCTGACAGTTCCACTGTGGGTCTTCCACCATCTGCAGCTCTCTGAGCACACGGCCAGGTTTATACGCTGAGTTTATTAACATTGTCAGAATCTGTGAGAAAATAACACATCGTATGCAAAGAATCACGTTACATAAATATCAACAAACATTCAAACGCACCTACACACAAACACATGTTCATATGCGCCACAGCCAGTGAGCAGCTATTCGTTTACTTCTAGAATGACTGTTTTAATGTAGAATTGCAATTTATGCATCGCACCCAATTTAATAGGCATAATAGATTAACAATGGTGTACATTCAACATCTTTTCTTTGTGTATTTTCATGTAAAGTTTGAAAACCCAACATATTATTCGCAACAAGAACTGTACCTCTTTGAGGACTACAGCACACTTTCCGGGCCCAACAGCCTTTGGTAACTCGGCGATTCGGCCTTTGTTGAGATACGGACCAGAAAAACAGCGGTGGTTGATGAAGAGCTGGGAGCAACAGTATTTTCCATTCACCGAACCTAGATATTAGCACAATATTAGCACTTGTGTACACAATGTTTATATGACATGAATTCAAATGGTATTATTGGTAGAATATTTAGTAAACCTGTATCCATGGATGAGCACAGGTTAAGAGGGGCATCTTGAGTCTGTGAGGGGGCCAACCTTAAAAAATTAGAACGAATACAGAATACAGAAATGATCAAACAGGAAAATACAGCATTAACTTATCTTCAAAGCAAGTAGTAGGTGAGTCACATGCATGACACGTTTATGTTAAAAGTCCCTCGGTTTCTAGCAACATCGACAAACACAAAGGGTGAAATGTCTGAGTATATGTACTCACTGTTTCTCAGGCTGAACAACAGCAATCTTCTTCTGAGGCAAACCTGAAATACCATACAAAAAACATGACTCACTGGGGAAAATAGGGACATTTCTCTGAAAGGATTTTTCTTTGTTCTCTGAAAATGCCATGAAATTATGAAAAGTCTTGTTTGGTTTGCTTTTGAAAGAGCAGAGTCAGATATGCACCGTTGATGTAAAAGTGAGAGCTGTTATTACTGTATTGCTCTGTTACCGTCCACCACAACAGGTCTTATTAAAGTTGTCTCGGTCAACAGGTAGGTCATAATTTTTCACATACCAGTAAATATTTTCACATGACATTGTAAAACCCGGTTTCTCCAAAACGTTTCATCAGAGAATTATCATGAATTTTCCTGTCTTACTAAAAATATTTAATATCAGTATTTCCCCCCTCAAAACCGAACCCTATAACTCGCCATTGAGAGTTTATGAGTTAGTCATAATTATGAGATGAAAAAGTCGCAATCACTTTTATTATTATTATTTTTTTTTTATTTAGTGGCGGAAACGGGCTTCCATATTCTGACCCATTATTTTCTTTTACATTGTGTCATAGTAGCTTTATGCAAAAATGAATGCTGTGAAATGATTAATTGGGATTAATACAAAATAAAAGTTTTAGTTTTAATATGTGTGTGTGTTCTATGTATGTTTATTATGTATATATACATACGCACACATAAAGTATATGTTCTGAAAATATTTACATGTATTCACAAGTCTATATTTCCATTCATAAAATATATATTTAATATATAAACAACATATGCTTCTGTAATATATATACATGCATGTGTATTTATTAGGGCTAAAACGATACAACAAACCCACGATTCGGTTCGCATCACGATTTTTTTTTCGTGGGGGGGTGGGAGAAAAAAACGATTTTTAAAACAATTTGCGCCCGGCTCGGTAACAGATAACGGGGCTCGAGCACACTGAGTAAATACTTGAACCCCTCGTTATCGACAACCGAAAATGTCATCTGTGCGCAATTCAAGGTAGTCACGGGGTGTGTCGCGAAGCTCCCTTATCACACCGCGACACAGGATCGTGGATCTGAGTGTCGCGATTTTTGTTTCATATCGTGTATCGTTACAGCCCTAGTATTTATATATACATAATAAATATGTACAGCACACATACATATTTTGTCAACAAGAAGACATTTTTAATCATGATTAATCGTTTGGCAGCACTAGCAAAATGATTTTTTGATGTGGTTTTTAATATGTACACACACATACAATTTCAATTAATATGCAAAATTGTCACAAATCTTTCCTGGGGTAATTATGGGATGTGAAAAACAACTTTCTTTTAGCAAAAGGCTACACGTCCAGCACATTCAGTATTTAAATTCAAATGTTATTTATATCTATAGTATGACTTTTTGAAAGCTTGGAAAATGCATTTTTAGTATTCATTGATATTCACAAGTTGTTCATGATCGTCAGTACCCTGAAATACTTTCTAACTGGGTCGTCTGTTATATATTTATAAATAAACAAATAAATATAAATATATTTTATTGAATTAAATATTGAGGCACTGATATCTATTTGAAAATCTTTTTTAAAAGTATATTATATTTTCTAATATTTTTAACATATCATATTTTGAAATAAATAACAGAATTATGCTTTATTAAGATTTTAATTTTAACAACCGAAACTGATTTTTTTAAGCAAACATGGCTAAACAAAATCCAAAATGTTGCAGCATTTAAATATATCTTCCTTTTTATAAAGTAAAGTCAGATTGAAAGCATAGGTAGCGGTCATAAACATATAAGAAACCAGCAGCACTAGACACTCACTGACTGTCTTTAGTAAATGTGTTAGCGGATAGCCGTTAGCTTCACACCAGCCCACAGGGAAGATATTCATACTCTCAACATCCACTATGCAATCTGATTGTGGCTTTATCAGACCTAAAAAACAAAGACGGAGAGCAGAGGTGAAAACCGTGTCAACAAGTGTGTCGTTTCTTTTGGTATTCACTGCAAGAACATGGCCTCGAGAGATTCTGTTATAAAAATATGCAAAGAAGGTTAACATACAGTGTGTGCTCTGTTTATTCCTACCTTCCAGTCTGAGCCAGAGAAGCCGACCTTTGACCTGAGTGATGCGAGCGACGCAGAGTTCGGAAGGCTGGAGTGGATTCACAGCTTCAAGCCACATATCCTTACAGAAGCCCCTGCTCTGAGACGCCTGAACTCACACAACGCAGAAAAAAATAGGTCAGTGGAGAAGCTCCATGCGTCCAATTATATAAAACTACGCACATCACAATACTGTAGTTACATACTGTCAAGAAAAATAGCTGCCTTTTTTAAACAAACGTTTTAATGAATCCTTCGAAATAATGGCAAACAGATTTATACGGCTTATCGCCATTTACATCTGATAATTGGTGCAAAATAAACAAGAAAAAGCCTGCGGTCACAGCTTTTGTCTTGAATTCCAGTATAATAGTGGAATTTTAAGGGGCTGATTGGTCCTCAGTGTTTTAGCTGTGAGCCTGATACAGAACATTAATTAACGTCATTAACTAAAGTTTACATGTCAGAGATCCGCAGAAAATCTGAGACAAAATATGTAGATCTTATGAAAATATGTGACATCTTTTATGTTAAATTTCTTATTCAGTACAATACTAAATAAAAGCCCTGTTATTTTGGTTATATATATATATATATATATATATAACCAGAATAAGAGGGATTTTTATATATATTAGTGCTGTCAAAAAATTAATTGCATCCTAAATAAGTTTTTATATATATATAATATAGCGATTAATTGTTCTTCACATTCTGTTATAATGTGTTATTATGTTAAAATGCTTTAAATCGGACTATGCGACTTTTTCTGAAAAAGATTCTGAAAAAAAATCTTAGTATTACAGGTTATTTATCATCTAATTTTGGCTGTCCCACTGCAGGACATACACACACACACACACACATATATATATAAAATAACCATATATATATGGCACACATGTAATGCTGTTTTGTGACAATATTTAGACAAAGTTAATTCTTTATTATTATTTTAATGATACAAATTTTCATATTGCCCTTACACAATATTTTTTATGCATTTACTTACAGAATTTTTAACCATAAAAAAAAAAAAAAAAATATATATATATATATATATATATGTAGTCAGCGCTGTCAGAAGATTGTTTAAATAAAAGTTTTTGTTAACACAATATCTGTGTGTGTGTACTGTGTATATTTATTCTGTATATATAAATACACACACATACAGTATGTATTTAGAAAATATTTACATATGTATTTATATTCGTACAATTTCTATAATATATAAATATATTTAATATATAAACAACATATCTTCCTTAAAAATACACATGCATGTGTGTCTATAAATACACATTTATTATGTAAACAAAAACTTTGTAGTTTGACAGCACTAGTATATACATTATATATATATATATATATACTGTGTGTGTATATATATAAAGAAATGTATCCTTTGCCAGGAAGTCATCATAGTTTCTATTTCCTGGCTATGTTATTCAACTTTGAACTTTAAGAGGAACGGGAAACACAAGAGGGGAGGGGTATTTCTCTAAAAAAAAAAAAAAAAAAAAAAATATTTTGGCACCTTGCGTATGAATGTGACCAACATCACAATGGGGAAACCCAGCAGTTGGCACACAGTCATCAGACTTTATCTAATTAAGAAGAAATCCCCAAAGCCTTGTTCAGCCACCATCAAACCACACACGCTCATCTGAAGCAGCTCTTGGGAGGGGGAGGGGTCAAAAGAAAGTGTCTTACATTTGGGAAACACACATCTGGAGCAGCTTCAGCGCCAGTGTGTTTGAGATAGTCTGCCCAATCGAAGTCCTGTGACTCAAAACCTGACAGAAAATGAGACATCAAAGAAAAAAACAAATGAGATAGAGAGAAGATTAAGGAGGCAGAGCGACTGAGAGAAACACAGAGAGACCTGTAATGAGAAAATATAGTGTGTACTGTATTGTTTGTAATCTATTTTTATGTTTAGCCTTATTGGTATATTTTTTTTATTATTATTAGTAGTAGTAGTAGTAGTAGTAGTAGTAATATCAATGTTTTATAGAAATATAAAATAGGATAAATATAACAAGAGGTCATTATATGTGTATTTTATTAATTATAACAATTATTATAATAATTTTCACATTTATTTCATAATATATTAGCTTATTTTTTTGTTTATTTAAATTTGTAAAAAAAAATTATTTTTTTATTCATATATATCACAACAAAATAGAATTTGCTTAATTATTCTTTTATATATTTTAATATATACTTTATTTGTTTGAATTTTTATACTGAATGACTATCTAACATTATTTCAACCAAATTGTGACATTTTATTTTCCAAAAACTTATTTGAAACCTTAAAAGTAGACACTTTATTTACATTTTATGTTCTTTTTTTATGAACATAAAATCACTTTGCAGTCTTTTTCTTTGACCTATAAATGTGTGTGTGTGTGTGTGTGTGTGTAATGAAGGGTTATGTCATTAGATTTTTGTATTTTACATTCATATTCAATTTTTGCACTTTATTTGTATTTCTGACTTTATTTCCCATCATTATTATTTTCTATGTTTTTTGTTGTTGTGGCTTCAGCATTGCAAATGCTTTTTTTTTTTTTTTTTTTTTTAATAAAGCACAATAAACTGAAAATAAAATTGAGGCAAACAGCTTTGATAAAGACTTGTGTTAAGTGAATATAAATTTAATAGAGCAAAAATCCCATTAATACCGTCACACCCACCTTGTGGCCTCTCCAGTCCAACGCCATTCTTCAGACACCACTGCACTGGCAGGATGCCCGGAGAGTCAGCGTAACACACCACATGAGTGGGCGTGGCTTCAGCTGTGAGGTCATCAACTGTGATCTGAAAGTAGTATTCATTATAGACCTGCAGAACAGAGAGGAGTGTGAGACAGAGACTGATGTCAGGGTAGGTGGCCAGTAATTATAACCTCTACCATAATAACCCTTCATCTAGTGTGTGTGTGTTTGTGTGAAAGCATACTTTAGTTACAGACACAGGGCAGATGTGGAAGGGTTCCTTGGGTGACACCATTTCAAGCTTCATTCCTGCCCTGAAGGAGTGTGTGCTCAGGTCAGCGTGATCCTGAAACACACACACACGGATATCAGTCGTGACAGTTATCAAGAGCTTTGTGTAAAACATTGCTTTATCTTTTCACAAAACACACACCTTGAAGACCTCCAGTGGAAGGGGACTTTGCAAGGCTTCAGATGTGGCTTCATCTAAAGCTTCAGTCCATTCTGAGCTGCTCCTCAAATCACACAGATCTGAACGAGAAAGACAGAAACATAAGCTCATTCATCCATCTATGAATCTGTTTATTCACCCAACTGTTCATCCATCCATCCACATGCGTATTTAACTACCATCCTCCCACCACCCATCCACCTGTACCACTATTATCCATCCATCATTCTGTACTTTCATCCATCCATACTTCTATCCTCCATCCATCCATCCATCATATTATACTTCTATAATCCATTCATAATTCTGTATTTTCATCCATCCATCATATACTTCTGTAATCCATCCATAACTCTGTATTTCCATCCATGCATCCACCTCTACTTCTATCATCCATTCATAACTCTGTATTTCCATCCATGCATCCATCTGTACTTCTGTCATTCATCCATAATTCTGTATTTCCATCCATGCATCCACCTCTACTTCTATCATCCATCCATAACTCTGTATTTCCATCCATGCATCCATCTGTACTTCTGTCATTCATCCATAATTCTGTATTTCCATCCATCCGTAATCCATCCATCCATCATATTATACTTCTGTAATCCATCCATAACTTTCTATTTCCATCCATGCATCCATCTGTACTTCTATCATTCATTCATAATTCTGTATTTCTATCCATCCATCCATCCATCCATAATTCTGTATTTCCATCCATCCATCCGTAATCCATCCATCCATCCAATTATACTTCTGTAATCCATCCATCCATCCATCTGTAATCCATACTTCTGTAATCCATCCATAATTCTGTATTTCTATTCATCCATATTTCAGTACTTCTATCTATCCATCCTTCTTTACTTTTGTTCATCATTTATTCATCCTTTTGTTTTTCCATCCATCCATCCATCATACTATACTTCTGTAATCCATCCATAACTCTGTATTTCCATGCATCCATCTGTACTTCTATCATTCATTCATAATTCTGTATTTCTATCTATCCATCCATCATTCCATCCATCCATCCATCATTGTGTACTTTTGTTCATCTATCCATCCATCATATTATACTTCTGTCATCCATGCATAACTCTGTATTTTCATCCATCCATCCATCATTCTGTATTTTCATCCATCCATCCATCCATCATATTATACTTCTATAATCCATTCATAATTCTGTATTTTCATCCATCCATCATATACTTCTGTAATCCATCCATAACTCTGTATTTCCATCCATGCATCTATCTGTACTTCTATCATTCATCCATAATTCTGTATTTCCATCCATCCGTAATCCATCCATCCATCATACTATACTTCTGTAATTAGTTGTCTTACATCCAGAATCCATCCATAATTCTGTATTTCTATTCATCCATATTTCAGTACTTCCATCCATCCATCCTTCTGTACTTTTGTTCATGATTTATTCATCCTTTTGTATTTCCATCCATCCATCCATCCATCCATCATATTATACTTCTGTAATACATCCATAACTCTGTATTTCCATGCATCCATCTGTACTT
Source organism: Enteromius paludinosus (assembly GCA_032361165.1). NCBI lineage: Eukaryota > Metazoa > Chordata > Actinopteri > Cypriniformes > Cyprinidae > Enteromius > Enteromius paludinosus. Next base: position 11,818,786 of record JAUMHQ010000051.1, on the reverse strand, counting down.
CTATCATTCATTCATAATTCTGTATTTCTATCCATCCATCCATCATTCTGTACTTTTGTTCATCATCTATTCATCCATCATTCTATATTCCTATCATCCATCCATCCAATATTCTGTACTTCTCCCATCCATCCATCAACCATTCTGAACATCCATCCATCTAAAAAGCTGTGAAGTTATGCGAACACTTTGCTTCTGAGAAATGTAGTTAAACTAATTCCTATTCACTAATTGTGGCATCTCTACCTCTCAACAGTGCTAAACAAGCCACAGCAGACGCAGTTAATCACACGCTCCCGATCACTGTTTCTTCTCAAAATAACTGCTTAGAAACAGTCATCAATACAAATTCTAAAGCAATGCTTTTGAACATGTAGCAGCTTGAAAAATGTCTTGAAGTTGAATAACTGATTTCTGACTGCCCACTGAATTCATTCAATTGAATACACCTGCATTAGTGCATAACCACTGCGCCGCGGGTGTGCATTCAGTTATTCCTTATACATTACATAAGCACATCTGACAGAAAGGCAAGATCATAAGAGAACATGTCTGAACAAGTTTTTGAATCTATTTGCAAGGTTTTCTTGAGGGAAATGTAAATTCATATCCATGATAATTAGAGTGTGGAAGCCAGACAGGCTGCACATCGAACTTGGCAATTGTGCAATGGAAGAATTTGCATACGGGAGAGGAAGCCTCAAGAAAATTGCATGACCATGAAAAAAAGCATGACTGCTTCTTTGAATGAATATTTGAGAGAAAAAAGCAGAGGGCACGGTTTGTTAAATAAAATTCCATTTATATTATTTAAAATTTACATTTGGTCTACATTTATTTTAATTAACTAAACTTAATAATGCAATGGATTAACATTGACTATATTCGTAAAGATCAAATACAGATTCATACTCTCACCTGTGGGTGGTTTCAATGATAGGTTATTCTCTTTGGCCCAGCCCAGGGGGCGGAGCCTGGTGTCAAGGTAGAACATCCACATGTCGTAGGCTGAATCATTTAATCCAACATAGTTGAGGCATAAACGTCCGCCGACGTTACACTGGACTCGTGCCGCCCAGTACACGCTGGGTTCAAAGGCATCACGCACCTCCAAAATACAGCCTACCACAATCAGATCCACTGTGTTTTTACCTCTTAATGGCTAAGATGAGGGAAAAAGAGAGACAAATAAGTAAGATTATTCATTTAAGTCAATTCTTTGACAATCTACAATGATTTGAAACTGATTTTACTCAATTGTTATTGTACGTCTGCTGCTATTTACAGTAGGTGTGATGTAGGTAAGGTTTTTACTTAATGTGATTGCTATAAGAGATATAAGATTACTATAACAGGGTTCAGTCTGTTTATATGTTAAATTCAATGTAAATTGGCTTTTCTCCTGTTGATGAATGATCCAAGGAATATCCTGTTTATGATGTACAGTAATGCTAATATCAGTGTTGAGAGCTGCGTCCAACATCGCTTACTTCCCTACTATATAGTACGTGAAAAACAGTATGCGAGGCGAGTAGTACGTACATAGCATTCGAAATTCAGTAAGCGTGAAGTACCCGGATGACCTACTGCTTCCGCCTGAATTCTATAGTAGGGATATCATGGACACTTTTCTATCCAATGAGGCTCCGGGAGAGGAGGCGTCATATTCTAAAAATGGCGGAGACGCGGCTCATTTCAAGTGTACGTACCTCAGGAAAAAAACATTGTTAATTGTGATTGAAGTACACTTATTTAACACAATCTAAATAAACGGATGACTAATTGAAAGTTTAAATTGTTGCGCCGTTGAGACGTGACACGTGACACGTGACAACATCAATATTGCGGATGTAGTACGTCCGAAATCCATTCATACTACCCCCATTCACACTATATAGAACGTACTGTTTTAACGGTCGGGTAGTACGTTCAATTTTAAATGTAGTACCTACTTAAGCAGTATGCGATTCCGGACGCAGCAGTAGTTTCAGGAGGAGTGCTGGACGAATTAATCACGGATCACCTAATCAATCACCTCGTTCGCGACCGCCAATCATAATCCTCCTACATACTATAAATAAACCAGTTTCCCTTGAATTAAATACACCATCTATCTTGATTAACTCCCATTCAATTTTTCCTTTTTACCATTATTCAGTGGTTTTTAACTGGTGGGTTACTGCCCAAAAGTAGTAATCGGCACAATGGTGGTGTTTTGGCAATGATGTGAATCTGTGAATGATGTTTGGTACTTGATCTGTTGATTAGGCATTTATGGTTTTTTGATGTGTTCATGCTAACAACACTTACTTTTGCAAGCTTAAAGGGTTAGTTCACCCAAACATTCTGTCATTAATTACTCACCCTCATGCTGTTCCAAACCCATAAGACCCTTTAACATACTGTATGAGTGTAAACATACACACACATCTCATTCTCACCCCTTCAAGCAGGTTTGCCGGTGCCGTCCGTGAACCTGTGAGCTCTTTGATGAGGAACTCAGTCCAGTCGCTGTACTTCTCTTTAATAGCTGAAAAGAAAACGAGAAAGAAGAGGTGCAATAAATTTTTCACAATATTAACTGATGCATTATATTGTGGTTTGATAGTATCTACAATGTAAACGACTGACAGAAGTGCGTATGTGTATGGCTTTTCACGTTTGTACCCCATTGTACATGGGTCAAAAATAAAATGCCACATTGAAATGATATTTACAGAAGGGGTTTATATACATGGAAAGCCTATTAAATGCAAGTGTCTACTTTAATGTTTCACACAACTTTTGTGAATATTTTAGATTTATTTATTCAAAATAAATCATATTCCATCGCGATTCAGCATAACATCTTATGTTTATGTAAAAATAAAACATAACGGCTGTCAATGTATTAGCGCTTAGCAAATTACTGGTATTTGCGCCATTATTTAATGCCTAAAAAAGCTGGTCTTAAACTATTTTGAAATTGCTGCATTTGTTGTTGCTAGGTAAGTATAATAGAGAGGACCTTTTCCACACTTAATCATTTTTTTGGAATGCCTGAAGAACGTTTTTACGAACCCAAACATATCCTTCGCTAATAAAAGATGCTGCGTTTGTTTAATTTGCGCATTATGAGTAAACCACCTTGAAAAACATTCACACACTGTTTTGGAGTTGTGCTATTTTGCCCTGTTTGTTAAAACTGGCACTAAACTGTATTAAATTTTAAATTATTAAAAACTGGTTACTGTCAAATGGGTAGAGATTAAAAAAGGATACTGTCAAAGATATTTTGGGCTTTTCATATCATCTATAGTTCTAAATATGCCTGACAGCAGTTTTTACAAACTATTATTTCTGTAAATCATGGGAAAAGTCATTATTTTTTACTAAATAAATCGGATGCAATTTAATGTATGAATAAAGCTGTATTAAACGTATTATTATTAGTTGTATTAGTATTATTAAAACCCCTTTTCTTGTCTTTGACCCAAATACATCTGCTGTTTTCAAACATCGGTATTTATGAATGCGCCATTTAATAGATTTCCTCTCTCAAACATCTTCCTACATCCTGCCCCATGGTATCAGCCACATAAAACATTCATATATGCATTACGAATGTATATAACGAGAAGTCAGTTCCTGCATTAAGCGTGTACACAGGCCTAAACATCCTGCTTTTTGCATAACTGTGCACACAGTACCTCTGCAGAGAGAGGGGCTAGTTAGTTACATGTTACAGAAGCACAACAACACATTAATCACGACACGTTGTGCACCGTTCGCACAAAACTGTACGTTAGCATCAGCAGAATTCACATTACTGAAGTTTTCAGTGTGGTTGTGTTAGCTTGACTCTGAGAGCCAAACACTGCCTCTGCCCCGTTACGTCATGACTGCTTCACTCAATAACACATGATACCACTCACGAGGGTGTGATCTCTGCCCTGACGGAGGATTTGAGTAAACAAAGACGGAGAGAGAAAGAGAGAGACACAGGCCCAACAATTGGATTTTTTTGGTTGGAATGCATAAAACCATAAAGTAAATTCCATACCAGCTTTTTTTTTTATATACCAATAAGCAAGAACAAGTCAAATAAATCTTAGTTTAACATAACAACATACTATGCCAGCTGCTTTTTTATTGATTTATATTTGACTTACCTATTTTTTAGATTTACCTAAAATGATTTACAAATGAGGACAATTAAGCAATCAAAATCAACTAAAGATGCTACATGTATAACAAAAATTGTCTAGTAAATATAAAACAGAACAGAGCAAGCTAGTGTTAAAGGCCTTTTTCGCTTTTTGTTAATTGTATAATAAAAAAAATAAATAAAAAAAAACTGAGATACAAAATACAAAAAGAATAGAAAAGGTAGTGTTTATGTGTGTGTGGGTATATGCATTTACTTATATATATATATATATATATATATAAAGAGTATCTTTTCTTCTGTCCTTTTAATAAATAATAAAAAAATATTATTATTGTTATTTTTATTATTATTATTATTGTTGTTGTTTTTTTAAGGAAAGATCCTCCTTAAAAATAAGAATAATACACGCATATAAACGCACACTTTTTTTCAACAAAAAAGAGCAGCATTCCTTAAAAAAAATAAAAAATAGTAAACAACAAAATAGAAATCAACGTAAATAGTAAATAGCTCCTGGATATTTCCTAAAATAAAAGCTTTTACCTGAAAGGCAACATTGCATAAGATGGATTTTGGATAATGTATTGTGATAAAATTATTATATATTTATTACACATACAATAGCTACCACTGGCAGAAGTGCTGTTTGAAACCCATTTAACTTCTGCATGCAACATTTTAATACTTACTTTATTTTAGGTCCACATTTTGCTATTAAAAAACATTTACTATGACGTTTTCCTCAATAAACTCTTAATTTGCTGTGTATTAATAGTAAGTAAAGTAGTGGTTAAGTTTAGGTATTGGGTAGGACTAGGGATGTAGAATATGCTCATGCAGAATATGTGCTTTATAAGTAATAATAAACAGCCAATATGTTAATACAGTGTTTCCCAACCCTGTTTTCCTAATCAAACACACCTGAATCAACTCATCAGTTCATTAGTAGAGACTCCACGACCAGAAATATATTGGTCAGAAAAGGGAGACATCCAAAATTGGTGTGCCTCCAGGAACAGGGTTGGGAAACACTGTGTTAATAATAGGCATGCTAATAATCAACTAGTTAGCAGTGAAAATTGATACCTACTGTATACTAAAGTGTTACCCTTTTTTTAAAGCTAAACAGCTGGTTTTGTAAAGTCTACAAGGCAAGTAAGCAGTTATTTATGGTTAAATTGATCTTTTGCAGTGTGTTTGGAAGTGTCTTACTGTGTCTGTCTTTCTGCTTGATGTTTCACAGACAGAAATAGAGCAACTATTTTTACAGATACTCAATTTGTCATCACGCTTTTTTTAATAACAGAAGCTCAGTCATCAGAGACTCCGGCCATTTCCATTTAAACAGGACATGTATTTCTGTTTCTATTATTTATTTTCCTCTTTTATCTCGCAGACAGCTTGCCTACTGTCTACTAACTACAGCCAATACAACAACTGTGATTAGTTTGTAAAATATACATCTTGTGGTAAATATATCATGCTTGGGTAATACTTTAGAATTAGGGAAACCTATTCACAATTAACCATGACTTTTCCCTTATTAATATTTAGTGTAATAGTTTTGTATAACATTTACATTTCTGACTCTGATTATAATTGTTTTTCAGGGGAAACATCTGACATTTGCTTCATTTAATATTATTGCTTTGTAGAAGCAACAAAGTCCTAAACAAGATCTCATTTGGTATTTTTTATTACTTGTGGGATTATTACTATGACTACAAAAGATTGTGTAGATATAAATATTCTAAAGTTATTTTACTTCAAATCCATTGTGGCTCTTTTTCTTTTGTTTGTTTTGCCTGCACAGACTTGTTCGGATCAAATAAATGAATGCATAATTTACAACAACTCAAAGAGACACACGAGCCGCTTTGCGTTTCCTCTTTTCTGCACAAGGGAGTCTCTATGCAAATATTAATTTTGCAAAAGCAGATTTGCATATCTTCCTACAACTCTTCTGTAAGCAGCGGTGCCAGATTTAAAGAGTTTCCCTGCTAGTGTAATCAAAGCAATTATTCAAGAGAGGAAGGGAAACAAAACGCTGTGTGTTAAAGGGACAGCAGCGACTGGTACAGTAGAAACAACCTGTCCTGTGTGTCTGAAGTGGATAACACCATTTCCTGTTTGCCTGCCAACTGCTAGGACATCCAGGATACTATTTTTAACAGCAAAAAGGCCATTGCTTAATCAGGTTAACTCGAGGATATTTGACTAGTTTGCATTAATAGGATAATTACAAAAGCAAATAAAACATATTATAAAGCATATTTTATTTTTCATAACATTTCATAACATTTTCTTATCTTTTTTTAATTTAGTAGATAGATAGACAAAATAATTAATATAAATAAATATGTAAAATATTCGTATCATATATAGGAAAATTAATGTATTATATTTTATTGTAATTATTTTATGCACAAATAATTTTTAGTGTGTATATATATATATATATATATATATATATAGTTTATAATGTATATGTAAGTGTACTGTTTATTTTATGTATAAATAAATAAAATAAAACATTTTCAAATTATTTGCATGTATATACATTTATATTCTTATATAAATGAGTGTGTGGATGTGTATATATTTACACAATATATAGTCACGTGTTTGTATGTATACATTTGCATACAGTATAAGAAATTACTAGTGCTGTCCAATGATTAATCGCGATTAATCGCATCCAAAATAAAGGTTTTTCTTTGCATAATATGTTTGTATGTGCTGTGTATATT
>JAUMHQ010000051.1:11798378-11809474 GCA_032361165.1 Enteromius paludinosus | reverse complement strand
GAAAATAAATGTATAAATGCATTTACATGTAAATACTTTCAAAATGTAAACTGTATGTGTGTGTTTTAATATAAACAAAATAAACAAACACAGTATAAACTAAAAAAAAATAATTTATTAAAAATGTAAAGAAAAACTTTTATTTTGGATGCGATTAATCGCGATTAATCATTTGACAGCACTAGAAATTACTAATATGATTAATGGAAACTAAAAAGTGAAAAAAAAAAAAAATACATTTAGAGTTAAGCAATATATACAATCCTTTTAGGGTTTAATTATGTATTTACTATCTAGACTTTTATTTTGTATTGAGTATAACATGGATATGAACATAATGAGATCTATTCCATTTAAAGACCTTCCATTTGACTTTGCATGGAATTTGACAATCAAATCTGACAAATATATTAGTGTGTCAAACCATAATATTACGCATTATATCACTATACACAGCCATCTCTCTCACAGACACACACACACACACATATGTATATATATATATGTGTGTGTGTATGTATGTATATGTAGCTGTGACCCTCCAAGACCTGAATTATTGTAGTATAAAAGACCAGCAATAATGTAATTCAGCTGAAATAGATACAATAAGAAAAAGTTGAAGGTTTGAGTGTGTGTGTGTATGTGTGTGAATGAGTGCTTGTAGCAGAATGCCGCTGTGTCTCAGTGTGTAATCTCTGCAGCACAAGTGTGTATGCTAATCGCTTAAGTAGCGCTAGAACGGGAGTGTGCGGCCGTTGCCATGCCAACCACCCCCCAGCGTCTAAGCACTCTACTCAGGCCGTGTGTTCGGCACTCTTCAGTGGAACGGGATCATTTCATCACATTAGCTCATGACAATTAAATTCAACACATACTTACGCGATTAACCCTGGGACTTTTTTATTTTGTGTGTGCGCGCCTGGGTGTGTGTTTTAGTAGCTTCTTTCATGTTTATTAACGAATGAATGAATAATTGGATTCATATAATACCATTGGCAAATCTACACTTAAGTTAAATACAAAGGCCTGTTCATAACTGTAAAGTTTTATCAAACTAAAGCCATACCACAACTGTAACGATAACAGCCCACAGCAATGATATCATTGGCATCACTTTCAGCACGATTTTTCTGATGAATGATAAATACATTGACAGCCAATCAGAATCCTCATTTTAAGCAGCAGATGACAGATCTGCAGCGCGCAATTATAATAAACATAATGCTATCATATATTGGTGAGGATGCTAGAATTTACATATTTTATATTTTAGTCATTGTTGTTGGTGTACGGACTTTAAGGAATAGCCCACCCAAATATGAACATTCTGTCATCATTTACTCACCCTCATGTTAAATATGAGTTTGAACTGTTTTTTTTTTTCTTTGAAAAAGAAGAATGCTGGTAATTTACATAGTATGAAAGTCAATGGGGACCAAACACTGTTTGGTTCTTCAGAATTATTTCATATGATCTTTTGTGTTCAACGTATATTATAAAAGAAACTCATACAGGTTTGGAATGACATGAGGGTTAATAAATGATGACAGAATTTTAATTTTTGGGTGAACTATTCCTTTAATTTCTATTCATACTTGCTGGCTGAGAGAGAGAGAGAGGGAGAAAAAGACTTGCTCCTGATTTCTTGAAAATCACCCAGTTTACTTTTTAAAAACATGTTTCTGTGTACATTTTAAGTGCGTATTCTACGTAATGTGGAAATAATTTCTCCAGAAACTAATTTCCTTGTTGGCTGATGTCAGCAAATCCCTTTTAGTTTCCAAGTATTCCTCTTTCTTAGCTTTTGGCCGTTGCACAATTCAAAATATTTACACTGCTGTGCATGATGCCCATACGGGCACGTGCCCAAATGCCCATATGGTTAATCTGGCATACTACTGTAAGCCTATGTCAGCATTGAGTTTTCAAACTCCTCCTTACTTTATGCCAAATGCGCTTCTAAAGCAGTTGTATTCTTAAAAGAATACCAGAACTAATCATTTTTTTATGATGCTTGGTTGCGTTTACTTGTTCTTCCACCAATGGAAATGGGGCACTGTGTCTTAAAATACTTCAAAAGGTGTTATTAAACCAAAAATTAATAATTTACTCACCCTCATGTTTTTCCAAATTAATTTCTTTAAGCTGCTGAACTTGAAAGAAGATATTTTGACAAATATATGTAACCAGACAGTTGACGGTAGCAATTGACTTCCAAATGGCTATGGCTACCATCAGCAGTTTGCTTATTAAAATCCTTCAAAATATCATCTTTTGTGTTCAGCAGACTAAAGAAACTCTTGACTACTACTTTTAATATGCATTGAAAAATAATAGTATTATTTGGGTTTATAGTATTTTGTTGATAAATGTATCTGTTTTTGTCATTAGTGCAGATTCTGTTCATCCTTTCCTTAAAAAGATTGATAAAAAATTTTTTCGGTAACACTATTAACAACTTTTCTTAATGTATTAATAGTTAGTGCGGTAGTTGTTCAATTTAGGTACTGGGTAGGATTAGTGATGTAGAATAAGGCATTAATATGTGCTTACTTAGCAATAATAAATGGCTAATATTCAAAAAAAATATGCATGCTAATAAGCAACTAATAGGTGTAACTGTAAAATAAAGTTCACAAACCAGGCTAAAAAGGACTTTTACTGTATGTCGACACTTTTATATCACACTAGTCTAAACGAACGGAGAAGCAAATGAGCACTTAAAAAATAGTCAAATTTACACTAATGATCTTTTTGCGAAACCTTGTTCACCCCAGTTCTTGATATCATGTGGCGTCCCCTTGAGAATCAATGACCGCTTGCAGCCTTTTGTAACCGTTGTGTATGAGTTCCTCAATTGTCCTGAGTGCCAATGCTGAATCTCAAAATCATAAAGTCACTGTGGGGAAGAAATCACACGTGCAGAGCATGCTGGGAAACCAACGAACTTCATGGACCTGGTGGCTTTTTGTCAAGAACAGTGGGCAGCTACACTACTCAGGAGAAACCCACACACAACTATCACACAAGACTATAAACAGAAAAGGAGAACCAAATATGTGAGTGTTTAAACAGAATAGTCAACAAAACCTCTTAAACTGTTATTTTGTATTGTGGAATATAATTTATGAATTTATATAGAGAGTTTAGTGTTAATTGCAACTAAGATAAGTTAAAAATAAAATAAAATAAAAAGTTTAAGCGGAAGTAGCATAATTACTAAATCTTTAAAATAATAATAATTAATTAATTAATTAATTAATTAATTAAATAAGATGGAAATATTTCAATAAAATAGTAAAAAATACAAAAATAACAAAATTACTTAAACTAAATTTAAAATAAAAAAATATTAATGTTTATTTAAAATATAAATAAATTTTATAATAATACTAAAATCAGGGATGTATGCAGTCAGCCACTATTAAAAGGTTGTTTTTATATTGATTGATTATATAATTAAAATTGGGTATTTAATTGTACGTAACTTATTTTTAAAATGTAAATTACCATTTTGGTGGCATTCATCGAACACTGAACACACAACGGAAAGAATGTGTAAAATGTGTTTCACATAGCATGATATCCGTGCGAACATGTGCGTGCACCAAGAGAAGCATGCCAGGCTTAGTAGCTTTACATATGACCTCCGGAGTTGCCTTAACTTTGTATGTCTCAGCTACACAAATGCATGCAAATACGCAAGCTCTGGCGCTGACATCACCATAACGTTCACACCTCTCACACACACACACTCTCGTTCATACTCTCATAATCTAATGCGCAGGGCTGAGCAAATAAGCATAGGGAACAAGGAAGAAAGATAAACAGAAAATACTGGAGGACTTAAAAGAAAGACATTGTTAGAAAGAAGAGGAATTCTGGAGGACGTCTGAGAAAGATGAAGAGAGAGATGAAGGAAAAGACCCAGAAAAACAGATAATGCATGCGTCTGAAACGTGGGCGTAGATTTGGGTATATGTGGGTATATTGACTAGTTTACAAAAAAAAAAATACAAAAAATTTGTCACCAACTTTCCTTCCGTGAAACACAAAAGGGGAAATTAAAGAGAGAAAAAATTTGCTAGTTGCTCTTTCATGCATGTACAATGAATTGGTACTTAAAAAAAAAAAAACCCTATCATATGTATAAATATATATATATATATATATATATATATATATATAACTGTAAAAACAAAAATGCTAATAAAAAATTATGAACTACTAGTACTAGCCTAACTTTGTATGTGAACAGACACAAACTTTGTGTACGAACAATTAATTTTTCTATTCACAACGGAAGGCAAAAATGCAGAAAGATTGATGCAAATCTTAATATTTTTTTTTTTTATAAATAAATATATATATTTAGAATAGTAAGGAGAATTCAATATAAAAATAAGAGTTTGCTCATTAAAGAAAGAAAAAAAACTTTAAGTTGTTATGGAATATTCTTCAGAGTTTCTCATTTTGTAGATTTGCAGGAGTTTATTATTATTATTGTTATTATATTATTAGTTTTTAAAACAACTTTTAACAGTGTAGTTTTCTTTCAGTGTTATAGTAGAACCACGTTAAAATTTTTACAACACAAGCAAAACTGAAGTTGACAGCTGCTTATTATGCTCTTCTTTTTTGCCTGGAAATGAGCAGCTCTGAATTTCTTGTAAGAGAAGGAACACCAAGAGTGGGTAGATGATGACTGCATTTGCAGTTCAATGTAAATCATTTAAGGGAAGTAGGACTGTCCACATTTAGGCACAATAATTTTTAGGCATAATTTTAGACGCTTTTTCACTTGCAAATGCTACTAAATAATTTTAGTGACTTCAAACGCTTTAAAATGTTCATTCTTAAAGTTGTATCTAAAACAAAATGTATAAAATATAATTAAGACGTAAAATAAACAGGGGGTTTTGCACATCTATTTATTAAAATAGCCTTAAATTAATAGTTCCTTAGTAGTGAATGGGTGCTGTCAAAATGAGTCTAAATAGCTGATAAAAAAACCCTCCTCACAAATAAACCATAAATCTAAATGATAAATTGTGTCTGGAAGAAACAAATCCATAAGGAGAGCCAAGTCATGTATTCATAAGCTATTTTAACTTTCATTCTGATGGCACCCATTCACGGCAGAGGATCCATTAGTGATGTCATGCTACCTTTCAAACTCATCTACGTTTTGGATGAGCAAAAGGATGAGTAAGGTATTCTACAAATACCTACTTGTACTTGTACAGATTATATTCGCCTTCTAAATAACTGTTTAGCTATAACAGGCAATATCATACATGGTTTTGATTATTGGATTTGAAACCAAAGCTATGCCCTTGATCTGAGAGAAAAGAGGACAGACAAAGAGAAAGAGAGAGAGCGAAGTAGGCTCGGCTTACCTGCTCTGAGGTAAACGTTATCTGAGAAATAAACAGACAGGAACAAAGATGACCAACTAATACACACTGTCTAAACATGCACACTCACACACACTCATAAAGGTATGCATACAAACAAAACATTACTTGTGGCGCAAATTAAACATGGTAAAACAAACAGTATTCCTGGCTGAACCTACACACTTTTTTTAATTAAGCTTCTGTACACACTCTAAAACCTAATTAATGGTGTTTACTTGCATTTGCACAAGTCATTTAATTAAGTTATATGTGTCCTGGCACTTTGCTAATGTAAATGGGTCATGATGACAACAGTTTTCGATAAACCATTTGATGAAATGCTAAATATCAGCTATTTTTCTGATGTAAATTACAGTATTACACGTTACACATTCTTCACCGGCTAAATGATTCAAATGTGTTGTGATTTTAAACCCTTAATCACTTTAAAGACCTCAGGTGTGTGAGCTTTGAGGCTAATATGCTAATGTAAACACAACCAAATAAACCTTTAGAACATTAAAAAATGGAAATATGTTAAAAAGATTTCTGGGATTTAAATACCCCTTACATTATAAAACATCAGCCTCCAATAACAAGTTGCAAATTATGGTTTATTGTTAATACATTACCTATTTAGTTTTATTTACCTCTTTCTTTGAGAAGGAAGTGGCTTTGTGTGGTTTACTTGGCTATGGTGTAAACTAAATGGCTATTGGCTGTTATATAAGAAAGGGGAGGGAGTGCTGTTGTATGTCCTGCACCCAACTTCCTGTTTCGGCGCATCAACACAGGAAAGTTAACTGCACCATTCAAACCATTTTAATGGGTTCTTTAGAAAGGCCTGCTTATTTGGACTCCAATGCCATTTCAGTGACTATTTCAACCACTAACAGAGCTTTCTTTGAAACCCAATCTTGCTTCAGAGTTTGTTGTTGATGGTGTCAGACTGCATCTTATCTTAGAAATGCAAACAGATTTTATCTGTTTCTTCCGAAAAAACACACATACACTCAAAAAACCAGACCGATTGCTTAACAGTAACGTCAACTCCCTCCGACCCTCCATAGACAGCAATACAAATGAAATGATTCCAGATCCATGTGACAAAAACTTTTGGTAACACTTCAGAATAGGGGGTCAGAATAATGCATTAGTTAAGCATTAATTAATGATTCATCCGTTTACAATTAAGCATTAGTTGAGCAACAACACACTACTAATTAATGATTAAAATGTTAAGTTAATCATTAATTACTAGAGTGTTTTTGCTCAACTAATGCTTAATTGTGAACAAATTAACCATTAATTAATGCTTAACTAATGTTATATTCTTGCTTATTTATGCTTATTCATACGCTTATTCATTCATAATTATTTAAAGCTTGTGTATGCTTTGCGATATTCTCTAAAATGGTGGAAGACATAATCAGGAGAGAAGAATGGTGTTAAATTATGTTATTTTTCTTTTCTTTGCGCAATAAAAAGGATTCTCCTAGTGTTGCAAGACTGAAGTTGAGCCACTGATGTCACATGGACTGTTTTACCTATGTTTTTGCTACGTTTCTGGACCTGGATCATTTCAATTGTATTGCTTGTCAACTCTCTGATATCAGAAATATCTTAATTTGTGTAAGGTTAATTTGTGAACGAAGGTCTTACACGTTTGGAACGACATGAGGGTGAGAAATCTGACAATTTTTGGGTGAACTAACCCTTTAAATGTATTTACTTTACATGCAACGTTTTTCAAACTGAGGTGAAATTGAAAGCATTTTCAGTAGCAACTGACAGCATTCCTCAAATGCTTTCCATTATGCTGAATTTGATGCTATGCATACTGTATTGCATTACCTGAATATTTCTTTGCATAATGAAAGAATTCATTAAACAGATACGTTTGAAATTCGAATGCTAAAATCCAGAAGTCATAAATTCATCATTATGATATGCATCTAAGCGAAAAGGGGGAAAATGTACCATCAGCTGATCATTTTTGCAAAATAAATCCCTTCAAGATGATATTAAGATAATGCAACACTTATTCACTATCTGTGAATAAGTACATTAATTTATAGGCTTATAAGAGAAACTTAATGCATGTTGTTGGTAACCAGACAGTTTTGGAAAAAACTAAATTTTAAGCTTATGTTATGTTTCAGACAGGAAAGTTTGGAATGGCACGAATGATGACAGATTTTTAAGTTTTGGGTGAACTATCCCTTCATCCAATTGTGGTTATAAATTCATTTTAAAACATTTGTTTTTGATTCTGTGTAGTCGCTAAGCCAACTACTTTCAGATAACAGTAAAATACTGCATTCTTTTTATTATAATGAAATATTCTGACACAACTGAGATCAGCATTGTCTGTTATTGCTGCTTGACCTTTCAGGAATGCGTTTGACAATAGATTACTTTTCTGGTTCAAAACCTTTTCTGCCAAAATAATATTTTCTAATATGGGTAAAACAGGTGTGGTCAGATTCTTCTAGCATGTTTAAAAGAAAAAAACAGAAAAAAGTGTGGTTAACAGGATATTGAGATCAAACATTGTCAAACATTAGTAAATCCACCAACTGATGTTTTTTAGATGTCTTTGCAGGGGTCATCAAACTTAATCCTGGAGGGAGCCTCAACACACCTCTCTGAAAAATTAAAGACCTTGATCAGCTGCTTCAGGTGTGATTGATTAGGGTTGGAGCTAAGCTCTGCCCTCCAGGACTGAACTTGGTGACCCCTGTCTTAGAGGATACCAGGGCAAATGTTCCTGACATTTGTGATCACTTGTTATAACCTGTTTGTCAACACATTTTAAGTCTTTAAGCCAGTCATGTGTTATAGCATGCAGCATTATATGAGATAATTCAATACAGCAATACATCTGATAGTAAAATTCAAGACATCTGACAGCATCCAAAATGTGAAAGTCATACACTACATCAGGGGTCACCAAGTTCAGTCCTGAAGGGCCGGTGTCCCTGCAGAGTTTAGCTCCAACCCTAATCAAACACACCTGAAGCTGCTAATTAAGGTCTAAGGTATACATGTAAAATGCTCATCAACTTTCTGCAATACCAAAGTGCCACAAGATTTGATTAAAGGATTAAAGAGTTCTGTCTTCTGACTTCTTACAAATAAAGTCAAAGTTTGGAACAGTCCAAGCTTTATTGTGATTGGGTGTTGAGATTTATGAAAAGTGGTCCAAACAGCTGTAGGTGAAGCGTAAGCTCCGGTGCGAATATGCTTTTAACAAATCTTGCGAGAACCAAGATTTGTTAAAAGCAAGGAAAGAGCAGTCTCCTCTTTGGTTTCTCCTTTGCATTTGCTGCTTCATACCAGAGCTTAGACTGTGTGTAAGACATACAGTGAGGTCAATAAGTATTTGATCACCCTTTGCAAGTTCTCTTATTAGAAATCATGGAGGGGTCTACAATCAGCATAGGTGCATTTCCACTGTGATTCCAGACTTTTGACCCTCAAAGACCTGTTATTTTGCTTTTAGTCCAGCTGCACTCTGCTCACGATTCTAAATCAGTAGCACCTGTTTGAGGTCGTTAGCTGTCATAAAGACAACTGTGCATCCCACAATCAGCCAAAGTCTAAGAAGCAACATGGGCAGAAGCAAAGAGCTGTCAAAAGACACAAGAGACAAAATTGTAGACCTTCACTGGAAAGGCTGGAAAGGGCTACGGGGCATTGCCAAGCAGCTTGGTGAAAAAAGAACAACTGTTGGAGGAAGAGGCTAATGATGACTGTCAATGTCCCTCGGACTGGGGCCCCACGGAAGATCACTCCTCAAGGGGTATCAATGATGCTAAGAACTGCACGGGAGGAGCTGGTCAATGCTGTGAAGAGAGCTGGGACCATCATTTCCAAGGCTACATTCAGTAATACACTTAGACGCCATGGTTTAAAATCTTGCATCACATGGAAGGTTCCCCTGCTTGAGTCAGCCCATGTCCAGGCCCGTCTGAAGTTTGCCAGGGACCATCTGGATGTTCCAGAGGAGTTATGGGAGAAAGTCCTGTGGTCAGATGAAACCAAAGTAGAACTTTTTGGTCTTGACTCCATTCACCGTGTTTTGAGGAAGAAGGATGATGAGTATCAGCCCAATAATACCATACCTACAGTGAAGCATGGGGCTGGAAGCATCATGTTCCGGGGGTGTTTTTCGGCACAGTGGACAGGACGACTGCACTGTTTTAAGAAGGGGATGTATACTTATTGACCTCACTGTATATATATGTAAGTAATAATAGACGATGGGCTTCACGACATGGACGCATCGCCACCTCGGGTGTGCATTATTTTTCTAATAATTCAAGGGCCCAGAGTCAATTATTTCACTTTTACTACGGTTGACACACCTCATGACATCGATCAGATGATATATTAGGTATTTGTCTAAAATGCTATTGTGAGACAGATCTCATCCAATGCCTTTTGGTAATTCAAAAACATCACTTTAGACCGAGTAACGAAGGGTTGAGCCGTTGATAGCAGATTAAGTTAAAATTGTGTTTGTGTGTGTGAGAGAGAGAGGGAGAGCATGTAAATTACCTTCGTGTCTGTGCAACTCTCAAAAGTGTCGGCTAGTAGTGAAACTTCATTTTCTTCACTAACAGCTCTGTTTTTACCTCGCTTGTGAGAAGTCAAGTTGTTTTTAAGTTGATGTTACAGATAAAGTCGTCAGAGTAGCGCGAACAACATTAGCACGTATGTCAATGTGTGTGCGTTTCTGGGGGAGAGAGAGAGATAGAGCATGTGCTTTCCATACATAATAAAACATAGTTTTGTGACAAAACATAGAATGAGCTGTCATTTTTATCATATTGATTACTATATTTATTTGGCCAGTGTTATTATGGGTTTTGAAAAATTTGGCTCTTTTAAGACCTTTAAAATAAATCATGATAATCAGATATAGTGTTTTAGTGAAGAAAACACTGTACTTATTCAGCTATTTATTATTTGCGAACAAGCTATGCTCTGTCTCCAGACACTTCACATGCTGAGTGAAGGCAGGGTGAAGATACAAGTTTTCGCTGACAGTTTGAGGATCCATTGCATTATACAGTTTAATGACAAGCTCTTTTAAATGTTTTTCACTGGTTAGATATTTGGGAAAACTCTCAAACAGACATTAAGGAAGATAATAGCAGTGATTTTAAAACTATAATAATGAAATAGAGAGTTTGGATTTTTCAGGGCACACTTAATGGGCTAGGCTAGGTATGGCGCACTCTGCCATATGGAAACGTGACCCTTGTTTATACAAGGGTCATGTGGAGTCAATTTTACTATGGATGGATTGACTTTTTCGGGTTTCAAACTCTCAACCCCCATTAATTTCCATTATAAAGCTTGGAAGATCTATTCACAAAGTTGGGTTGGGAGCTGGATCATGCGCTCTGTATGCGTGCACTACTATAGTCATTCAGATTGATTACAATTAGTATAATCACAAATACCATGGAGAATAGGTATTACATATATTATTACAGGTAATACATATCTACTTTAGATATGTTTTTTATATACCGTTTGGAATGCATTGGTATTAGATGCACGAACCCTGCACGCTGACAGACTTGATCACTGACATTCACGTGCGCAATGTGTTTGTTTATCCTGAAGCGTCTGATCGCCGCTGCGGATAAATGCACTTGCATTTTCTAATGCTTTTATACAAAA
>JAUMHQ010000051.1:11760010-11772980 GCA_032361165.1 Enteromius paludinosus | reverse complement strand
CTTAGCAGTAATAAGGCTCACAGTAAAAATAAACACCAATGTATGCCATAATAATATAAACTGGGTTAAAAGTAATACATGAATAAAATCTATTAAGTTAAACATTGTATTTCACTATTTATGGTGATAAATCTCCCACTGAATCACTGCATAATGTTATACAAACCTGTGTGAAAATTACTTACTATTGTCCTACATTTTAATGCATTATTTGTATATACATAAAAAAATCCTGCATCTAAATATATAGACATACAGGCACTTACCTGAATACGCCCTGTATTATCAAATAGGATCACACCATTTTTCATGTCACAGCGTTCATATAATGCATGAGTTTCGTTAACTTAGCATTGTTCGTTTCGATGCCATTTATATTTTTGTGAGTGTAGGTATGAGCGTAAACGCATAATTTTCAAACTCCGGAGGTACGCTGATGTTTTAAACGCCCCGGGCAACTCCTGATTGGTCAAATGCCACGGTGTTGCCATCTGTGACGTACACCGATTTCTGCTGATTGGCTGGAAGAAATCCATGCGCTTACACGAGCTCACGGAAAGGCACGAGACCAGTATAATGAAGGATCGATTAAGTTACCAAATATAGTTCCTTGCCCGATAAAGGGTTAATGACAAAATTGTAATTTTGGGTGTACTACCCCTTTAATTGAATGACTTACAACGATTAACTACAAGCTATAAAACTTTCACCGTGCAATGAAATGGAGCCATTTTAATAGTGTTCAGAGTGAACTCACCGAGTCTAACGTGAGTGTAGCAGAGAATTTATGCTCATTTATCCCTCCCAGGATGGCCTCTGTGTCTTTATATTGACCGTTCACAATCAAAACCCGCTTGCCTGAAAGGGAACGAGAAATTAGATTAGAATTTCTTCCAAAATCCTCTTTTTGTGTAACAGAAATAAAAAACCCGGGTAATACCAGGAGCTGGAATGACCGTCTCCAAATGACTCTGGTCCAGTTTGAGTCTGTCTCCAGAGTCGATCATCTTCACCACAGCTGTGTATTTGTTCTGCACTTCCTGTAAAAAAAAAAAAAGAAAAATCACACACACAATATCAGCGTAGGAAACTTTTAATCACTCAGCGCGGATGACAAGAGTCTTGGGTTACCCGAATGACCGCTTTCTTCTTGTAGTACTTCTCTCCCAGTTTCTTAGTTATCACTTTCACTACGATGTTTGCCTGTATCCAGTTATCTGATCTCACAGACTTCTTCTTCTGCTCCTCCATCTGCAAGACAGTTCTGGTTGAATCACAGCTGAATCTATAACGCCAGCAAAAGTTTACACCAATAAAGAACGTGCCTCAATTATCTCATCCAGAGCCGATTTCTTTTTCTTGTCCTTAGAGTCTCCGTTGTGGGAAGACTCTTTTCTTTTCCCAGAGGCTGCAGCTTTGAGGGCGCTAGGACCCAAAGTGGCGCTATAGAAATAAAACCAACAGTTATTGTCACCCCGACTACAGCCATATCGCTTTTTGACACTGGTTATACCTTGTTTTAGAAGGCCCCGCTGAAGCAATGTCTAAATTGAAAGCTACTTTCTCGTCTTCACTCATTCGCTTCAGTTCTGTGAAAACTGGTTCTCCCTGTGGATACGTGGACAATGATGTTTTAAACAAGAGAAAAAGGGAAACATTTTTTTTTTTTATCAGGACACAAACACACCTCTGGCTCCTTGCCCTCTCGGCCGCGGCGAACTTGATCTTCGATGAATTTCGCGCTGCGTTCTTCATCATCCATATCCTGTTTCTTCTTCCTCTCTAGCTCTTCCTGTCTGCGGATCGTCTCCGGATCCCGATCAATGTACTGGATGTACCAGCCTTTGGGTGTCTCGTCCACTTTGCAATAACCTGTTCATCAAGAGTGTGTTGTTTATCTAATCAAAAATATAGTCCTTTCTGAAATATAGCTATCATTTCTATTCTATTCTATTTCTGGTATTGCATGTTGTGCACGTCTGGGGTTTTAGTTCAATTAAAACGTATGCTCGCCTTCTCTCCCGAGCCATTTGGTGAAGTCGGTGAGAGTCTCCCACTGAGTAGAGTTCATGTGAACGTGTTCCCGATGGCTGATGTACTCATTATACACAATGTTATTGTGAACTCGCTTAGTCCCTGCAAAGCAAACACAGACGATCTTATCCAACAATAATAAATCAAACACAGAGTAATAAATAAAAACAGCAACAGCTTACCAAAACGTCTTCGAAGCAGCTCTAAGAAGTCACTTTTGAACTCACTATAAAATCAGAATTTGAAATCACATTTAGTCTCAAAGACAGCTGGATCAACGGATGGATGTGGATGCGTGTGCGGACTTACTCCGAGAAGTAGTTCAGGAATTGGTAAGGGTTCTCTGAAGCCAACAGCAGCTGTCTCTGATGAGACTCAGACATGCAGTGACATTTAAACCCATTCTGTAATCAAAACAGATCAAGTTAACTGGCAAAGACTTGATTTCGAAACACAACCTATATTGCTCAAATCATGCCCAGATAGGCCCAGTTTTCATATGTTGCCCCAAAATGCTATCTTGTTAGGTTTTAACACAAATAGGACAATGATACCCAACACAGTCGTTGCCTATAACACATGCTGACTACATAGGGAGGTCACTTGTTTTTAAAACAGTCGTTAGTAGATTATTAAGTTTTAATTTAATTATTTGGCGTGCTGTAAGACACATATTACATATTAAAATCAAACATACCATCTAAAAAGGCAACTTAAGTTTTGTAACGTGGCCTAAGATATCCAATAACGCTTTTTTAAATATCTATATGCACTAATGTCAAAAGCATCAATACATACTAAGTATTTATACCTCGAATTTGATAACAAACACGTGTTAATGAAGAATAAGACACGCGTTCACATAAACTTACTTCATCTCGACACTGTTTCTGACACATCTGACAATACCAGCGCAGTTTCTGAAGGCCTTTGGCTTTAATTCTGTTTCCGATCGCTTTAGGGCTTAGAAAATCAGCTTTCCCCATTTTAATCGGTCCAAAAAAAATCAAGACTTAATGAAAAATAATAACAGTTCCAGTGTCTAAGCACTTCCCAGGCTTTCTTGCGTCGTGACGCGAATCCGTCGTTTTGCTAATATGCGCGTTTCGTCACGGATCCGTGCGTACCTGTGCTATCGCGAGATTATGGTGAGTGCGTCTTTCTAAGATTTATTTGCGCCTGCGCAGACCGGCTGCTCTGACCTTCATTGAAGTGAACATGTTCGCCAGGACCAGCGCGGCGGTGTTCCTCCCACAATGGTACGAATTCATTAGTTTATTGAAAACATAATTGTCTGGAAATATGCGTTTGATGTGCGTTTATAAGTTAAGGAACTAAATTGCGTCGGTTGGTGAGTCAAACGTGAATAAGGTGGAGCAAGGACGCGCTGAACTTTAGGCCGCAGTAAGCCTGTGACAGCGCGCGACTTAACATTCTCCTGTTTATTTAGGCTATTCAACAACAAAACGCTTTCAACTCCACATATTTAATCAAGTTATGTTCCTGGGTTTCGCAGTATTTGTATATAAACCGTTCTGTTATGTCATGCAATGCCGCGAATGGAAGTGTGGGTTTCCAGTGTATGCATTGCTTTCAGTTAAACTTCGTTTGCTGTCATATTTATTTCTGCGTTATTGACCTTAGAGTTGTTATATTGTATTTATTTGTGGACGAGCTTAAATTTTGCAAAACGTCTCTTGCAGTGGGCAGGTCAGGAACATGGCTACCTTGAAGGACAGTAAGTAAACTTTCCTCTCGCTTTATAAAAGGGCAGCAGACACTAATGTTCTTCTAAATGCAGGTTTTGTTAAAGGCTAGTTAATGTTATTTGTATCTGGCTAATATATTTGTTTTTGCAGTAATGTTATCATAGATAACAGACAGTTGTATGAAGTGTCTGACCATTTTCTTTTCTCCAGTCACCATTCGGTTGAAGTCCATCAAGAACATCCAGAAGATCACCAAATCCATGAAGATGGTGGCAGCAGCAAAGTATGCCAGAGCTGAGAGGTCCCTGAAGCCCGCCCGCGTCTATGGCACCGGTGCTATGGGTATGCAGCGTATTATTCTTAAAAAATGGACTTCTATGATCTTCTGATATCCATTTTGAAATGGTCAGATTTCTTTTCTCTTATCTTTATGTCTTAGCACTCTATGAGAAGGCTGAGATCAAGGCTCCAGAAGACAAGAACAAGCACTTGATCATCGGTGTGTCATCTGACCGTGGTCTCTGCGGTGCCATCCACAGCAGCGTGGCCAAAGCCATAAAGAGTGAGATCGCCAAGCTCTCTGGTTCTGGCAAAGAGGTTATGGTTGTCAATATCGGTGACAAGCTGCGAGGTCTGCTGTACAAGTAGGTTTTTCTCTCTTTCTCAGTTCTGTCTCTTTAATGATCATGTTATGTAATTATCATTCAGTCATTTCCTTAATTTAATCACAGTGGTTTCAGATAAAACGTTTTGCAATGTTCTGTGCTTAAGTCTCTTCCTCTGCTTCTGTAAACCATCAGGACCCATGGCAAACACATCCTGATCAACTGTAAGGAGGTGGGCCGCAAGCCTCCCACTTTTACTGATGCTTCTGTCGTTGCCACAGAGCTGCTGGACTCTGGCTATGAGTTCGACCAGGGGTCCATCATATACAACCGATTTAGGTTTGACATATAATGCACATTGTTATATATACTGAAAATAGAAAGATTTGTTTTTATTGCTTTTGATGCTGATTTAATGTCTTTTTCAGGTCTGTGATTTCATATAAGACGGACGAGAAACCTCTATTTTCCATGGACACAGTTGCAGGCTCAGGTATTTTGTCATTGCATCATGGCCCGTATAACAACATAATAATTGGATTACAGTTAAAATGACATTATACATGTCAGAGAGCCCAGCTTGTTTGTGAGTGGGAGTAAATGAAGGGGGGGGTTAATATAAGATTTTCACTAGGCTTCCTTGTTTCCCCTGTTGTTTGTAGATTTAGGTCACCTGTGCCATCATTTAACTCGCTTTATGTAATCCGTTCATGAAATGGGAGTCATATGTAGCAGCAATTGTACAAAGATCACTTGTAGCCTTTAAAATATGTGTTTTTATGTGATTTTAATGTATAGTTATTCTTTTTTTAACTGGCATAATCTCAGGTCTTTTATATTATTATTATTATTATTATTATTATTATAATAATGAAAGAATGTATGTCTGTGTACATATCACAGGATTTTGACATCAGTGCACTCCAAAAAAAAAAAAAAAAAAAAAAATATATCCATATCCCAATAAGTTGATTTATTGCTATTATTAGTTGAGCCTTACTTGATGCATTCTTGTTTTGTTATTTGCTGGGTTTCATGATGTGATCAAGTGACGCATCATTTATCATGCATTTTGTTCAGAAAACATGGGCATCTATGATGACATCGATGCTGATGTGCTGAGGAACTATCAGGAGTTTGCTCTGGTCAACATCATCTACTTTGCCCTGAAGGAGTCCACCACCAGTGAGCAGAGTGCCAGGATGACTGCTATGGACAGCGCTAGCAAGAACGCTTGTGAGTCAATTTATGAAGGATCTTCCCTGACTTCGATGACCCGTTTCCTATATTCCTTGCTAAAGTGTGGTCCTCACTAATTCTCCCTCTCACTATTTTCATTCACAATCTTGTTTTTCTGTTTTTTTTCGTCTTTCTTCAGCTGAGATGATTGACAAGCTGACTCTGACCTTCAACCGAACCCGCCAGGCCGTCATCACCAAGGAGCTCATTGAGATCATTTCTGGAGCTGCTGCTCTGTAAGATGTTTTTCCTCTTCGTTTGCCCATCATTATAACCCATGCATGCCACCTGTCTTCCTCATTCATTCATTCTTTATATTGGGTTGTGGTTTACTAATGACCTGTTCGGTTACATCCACAGCATGTTTATATTTCTTTTAATTTGATAAACTCATCTGTTTTATGTGTTGTTTTTACACCATTAATTAATTAACCCACATTAATCCAATTTCCATTTTTCCTTCACTGACCATCCTTAATATGCATGCATTCACCAATCACAGAAACTGAAGCGTGACTGAGGTAATGTCCTGCAGCTGACTGTAAAATGTATTGTGTGCTAATATAGAAATACCATTGACGGGGCATTCTAGTGTTCTTGCTTGCTTTCTTTTTTTAAGGCGTTTCATTGCATGCGGTGGGTTCTTTTTATTGGGTTTGGTCAAAACAGAGAAGTTAATTTCCACAGTCTGTTAGTAAAAGCTGCATAAATTTTTCCTAAAGAGTGATTTACAGTTTTATTGCATAAAATGTTTTTGGCCTTGAAATTGACAATGTTTACACCAACACAAATGTTTGTCGCAACCATGAACGATGCTGAAAAAAAGAATAAAAACGCAAATTCTCACACTGTCAGTAGTTGAGTCTCAGCCAATCGAATTCATAAGCCTTCCCCTTAAATAGGCCCCCTCTTCCTCCCTTCCTCATTTCATTCCGCATCCCTCCTCCACCCCTTCTCCACTGTTATTGGGGGCGAGCGGGATTCGAGCCGGAGGTCGAGCTCAGCCCTGGTTAGGGTTCTACTCCTAGGGTTCCATCTTCTAGGGCTCGGCGTTCGCCGACATCCCGGCTCGCTCCCTGGACAGCACGTCAAAAATGCCTAAATTTTTATCATAAGGAAGTGCGAACTCCATTAAATAATAAAATTATTTATTTATTTTTTCACAATTCTCATACAACTTTATAACTCACAATTGCGAGTTTATATCAGCAATTTGTTATAAGTTGCAATTACCTTTTTTATTTATTTTATTGAGTGATTCCATAGAATCCCTATAGCGGTTGCTCAATTAACAGAACATGTAACTGCTTTTATTGACTACGACAATATATGGTTTATCTAAGTTCATAAAGTATATAATACCCTTTATCACTGCTTAAAATACTATGACACGTGTTGTGTGCCTTACATGCTTTCAGAAGGAACAGATTACTGAAATGCTGTCTTAATGACTTTAGTATCACAGCGCGACGTTATAGTGAAGAGCACCTCTCCGTAAAAACGTTTACTTTGATGGCAGCTGATTTATTTCTCGCAGTCAACATTTGTTTTGGTGTGAACAGGCTTTGAGTGTTTGGAATGTACTAACTATATTTCTTTTCTCATTCCAGATAAAGAGAAAGTGTGCTCTCCAGTCCGGTCACCTGGTGTAGAATTCATAAATATATATGTGCTTTTGTTTGTACAATTATCAGAGAAAATAAACCTCTTACAGAGAAACACCATCCAGTTGAGTTCTAGTGTATGTCCTGATCAGCTTTGATGTCCTCTTAAAAAAAAAAAAACCCAAAATAAATAAATGCGTTTCCCGTCTCGTGCTTATTTTCCATTGGAATTAAAGCTTGTGAACTCTTCTTTGAAGCCACCGGCTCGGCTACGCTCTGAGGTTATCAATACACTGAGCATTTGAAGAGAAGACGTCTGCCAAAACAGAACACGAGGTCAATCCTTCCAATAAACCCTCTCTGGCGTTTACGTATTTTGCTTAAAGCAGTATTAAGTTACTCTGAACTGATTACTGATAAACCCAATTGACTTAACGGCATCCTTATTGTCCCTTCTTATAATTGCCAATCAAAACAAGTTTAGCCTCCTTGTTATCCATTTGAAACTCAAGCCCCGGCCAGCCACCACAGTATCAGATTAAATGATCGGGCTGCAGTGTTGGGTGTCTGGATCCATGAAAGGGAGAATTTGGGGGTCACTGATTGTAGAAGAGGGTCTGATCTATTAAAGTAATGGACAAGTAGAAAGTTTAACCATATGGGTCACTCATACATTATTTAATCAGCTGCCACTGGAGCTCAGATTCTGATGGTTATCGTCTGAGAACTGATGTGCATCACCATGCCCAACTGTTGTTTTTTTTTTTTCTATTGAAGATTTTTCCTAGTTCATTATGCGTTGCAAAATTATATGCATTTAAAAATATACACCTTTTATTAAATGTGTCAGTGAACAACTGACAATTAGGCTTTTTTTTTTAATCAAATAGCAATCCAATGACTCTGAAATCATTTTTAGCAACAAAAATAATGTGCTATTTTTCTATAATAATATATTTTTTTACTGTCAGAAAAAAATTTTTTAGCATCAAAAAAAAAAAAAAAATGTGTATAAAAGTGCATCTAGTTCCATGGGGGAGAAAGAGTCAATATATATTAAATCCAACTCGTACAGCCTTTTCTGGGTAAATTACATCAATTGATATAGACTACTGTGAACTCCTGTAGTAGAATTAGTGCTATGGTATACATAGATATATTCAATAAATGATTACCTTATTAAATCTGTTGAAATACATGTATCATGTCATATACAAATCCACAAACTTTTTTTTTTCTGGATAAATCCGTCTATTACCCTATTGAGACAAAAATGACAATTTGAAATCAGGCTATTTATTTAACGCACAAAATAAACAGCAACATATATGTGATATTATTATTGTAATTAATTTTAATGCCATGTACAAAAACAAAGAATTAAACTAGATAAACTAATATATATTAATTCAAGAAAAGCTAAACAAATAATAAACCAGTGCTGGATACAACAGTTTATAATATAAAAGTGGAGAAAATATTGATTGCTTTCAATTTCTTTTTGTGTATCTCGTGGATTATGTAGTTTCGCGAATAAATCACCGAGTCGTTTTACACACCATCACTGCTAGTTTTCGCCACTGACTTACAAATGCAGGTGGTCTAATCGAGCAAGCTATAATCGAGCAGACTCACCGCTCTTCTGCGCATGCGCGATCGATTGCTCCGCGATGTTTTACTCGGTAGGTAAAGATGGCGGCTCCTATGGAAGCGCCAATGTCCCTATTTATGTGAATGACCAAAACAAAGCCTTTCCAGGCGCCGTGAGAGCGGCCTTTCGGGAGCGCAGACATGTGTGAGAGTTACGCGCGCTCTCTGCTGCGGGTCTCCGTGGCGCAGGTGTGTCAGGCGGTGGGCTGGGACGCGGTGCAGCTGAGCGCCTGTGATCTGCTCTCCGATGTGCTGGAGAGATACTTGCAGCAGCTGGCCAGAAGCTGCCACCGATACTCCGAGCTCTGTGAGTCGTTTAACACTCCTTTCTGACCCTTGGAGTAGTGTACACTAGAGCGTGCTTGCGTACACTGTATATAATGTGTTTGTTGTTAAGCCCCGCCCACTACAAGTGTTGTTTGCATGCTAAGCTAACTAGCTCCTCAAATGGGGATTGTACTATTATTGCCTTAAAAGGTTCTTAACGAACTACTTGTAGTCAGTTTCCTGCACGTAGTAACACGTAGTATTTTTGTAAGACGTTAGTTTGGACGCTAGCCATCGAACTTCTCTGTCTCTGTGTTTTGACAGCTGACTACATGCTAGTTAGCTGACTGACTATTTAGGCTTTAACTGATATCAGCTTTTGCTTAACAGACTGTTACTCAGAACGAAGGGAAATGCGAAACAGTATGCCTTAGAGACAGAGAATAACGTGGACTAGAACCAGAAAATGTGGAATAGTTTGTAAGGATGCGGAGTATGGCATTCCCACTTGTTGCCATAGTGATGGTGTAAGCTGCAGCATCATCCGGGCAGTTCACGTGTTCAAAGTAGTGTGACTTTAATATCACATACTGTTGAAGTGTTTATTAATTCGTTTTTATCAATTCGGAATTTAGTTGTGTGGTTTCAGTTTTGGTTGTTTAACTGGCAGTTTTTTTTTTGTTTAAGATTTCATTTTCATCAAGGTTTTTTGTTTGTTTGTTTGTTTTTAATTCTTTTTGAATATCATTTCTGTTTTAGTTTACAGTAATACTGTAATAAAGCAACTAAATATATATATATATATATATATATATTTGGATTGTTTTTGTAAATGCTTGTTTTGAGAGTGTTTTATTATCATTGAGAAACCTATAATCTTAAATTAGTTTTCATTTTTGTGGTAGTTAGTAGTTTTTTTTTTGTTTTTTTTTGTGGTGTTAAATTTTAGTAATATTGTTTATTTTTGTCTTTTCCAAATTTTTATTCCAGTTTTTATATTTTATTATTATTATTAATATTAATATTATTATTTAGATATTATTTTATTAGATTAAACTAAATTTAACTTTATTTTTATTTCATTTTTATTTAAGCTTTCGTTTTACTGTAGTAAAGCTGATTCGAAACCGATATATTTTCTTTTATTTGTGCATTTAGTAATAAGTATCTGTATCGTAACCTGCTTGTCATCATAGTAAGAGTCTGCAAAACATTTCATTGCGTTTTTGTGTGTTTGTAAACGTTTGCACGTATTTGTTTTAAAAGACGGTAGAGATGTTTTGAAAACTTGGTTGACGCATGAAGTCATTTGTTTTTGAGATGTAGGCTAACCAATAACATTATGACACAGCCGAAAGTTTGTTTAGTTAGTTAGTTAGTATAATAACCCTGTGTTTTACCTAGTCTGAATTAGTGTGTTTCTCTCTCTCTGTAAATATTTAGGCTTATTATCATTTATAATGTCGATGTATTTATTATTTGGTATATTTGGTTACTGAACATGCATTCATTGCGTATGTTGCATACAATAATCTCTCTTTTCTTGCAGATGGACGTACAGACCCTGGACTGAGTGATGTGGACCAGGCTTTTGGACTTTTGGGAGTCAGTATATCTGAACTCGAGGACTATGTAAATAACATGGAGCCTGTCGGCTTCCCACAAACTATCCCTCAGTTTCCCATCAGCAAGAGCAGCGTTCTGCAGTTTCCTGCCGCTGGCTTTGACACGGACGCCCGTGATGCCCTGAGGGGCGAGAGAAGAGACTATATCCCAGAGTACTTCCCTCCGCTCGTCTCACTGCAGGAAGGTACGTACCGCCCTAGAGTTGAACCTGAAAACATGCAAGAGGAAAATGATCGAAAGAAACATAAAACAGTGTTTGCAGTGACAGTTTGCGGATTTATCGGCTGCCTATCGGCAAATGCATTTGGCTGAACGAATGAAATTTTTTTAAAACAAAACAATTTAATGGCAGCAAATGATATACACAAATTCTGAATTTAAGTGTAAATAGTAAATGACAAATTTTTAAAACAATATTTAATTTAATTTAGTATTTAACTTGACCTGTGTTGTGTGTTCATAAACGCGGAAAGAAAAGAAGGGAAATGCATATGATGCATAATATTTTCACATGATTATTGAAATGTTCCAGTACAGATATGGGAAAAATAGAATTAGTTGACATTAGCACACACAAACACACTAAAAGAAAATAGAATTAACAAAATTAGGTGAAAATAACTGTAATTATTCCAGATTTTTTACATTTAATTTATTATTTCATTTATTTTATTTATCAAATTAAGTTGCATTTCCTGTGAAATTATTCTTAAGATGCATTTTTTAAATTCTTTTAGTTTAAAAATAATTTGTATTATTTATATATATATACATACACACACACTGTGGATGAGCTGAACAGCAGAACTCTGCATAATAACAAATTCATGACACAATGATATACCAACATCTACACAATTTTGTCTAATTTCATGCACTATATGCTGCAGAGAGTTAACTCTGCCCATCTTGCCAAAATGCATTGTTGTGTGCACATATTGAGTTCTGTCTCGTACAGTGGTGTACACAGGAACATAGGTATCCCATGATCCCCCGGTGCCACAGTCCTTCACTCTCGTCCCATCCGGCTCATATCTCCCATGCACAAACACACATTCGCCTTCTTATCACACACAACGGAGGCAGTGCCAGTGGGTGGTGGAGGGGCGGACATGATCAGGGTTGTTTCGGGTCGTACAGGAAGCTCTCTGGCTGTGAGGTGTGTTTGTGGGTGTCGGTGTGTGTGAAACAGGAAGTCGGTGGGCTGTAGGCTTCCAGCCATGTGTGTGTGAGAAGCTGGCGGAGGTCCGGCCCGGATGGCAGACATCCCAGGTGAGTGTGTGTGTGTGTGTGAGAGTCCAGCTAAGGCAGGGGGTCTAACTGGGCTTGGAGCCAGCGCTCAGCTGGATGCCCCTGTGCCAAAAGGAAAGACTCAGGGTCTCTTTCTCTCCCTCTCCTCCATTTCCATTTGTTCCTTTTTCCTGTCTCCCGTTTCTTCCTCATAGATCAGTTGGAGGCTGTATTACACTCTAAACTCCACACACTCACGCCACAAATCTACATGTGCTCGTATAGGCAAAATAGACAAAAGTTTAAACATACAGTGCATTTTTCTGTTATATGTGATATATGTATTTCTCTCCAAACCACAAAGGTTATGGAGCCCCCGCTGTGTGTTTGAGTGTTACGAACACAAATGGAGTTTTGTGTGGTTTGTACTTTTAGTACCTCTTTGCTCAAAGTTCCCCTGTTGTGAACTTTTGAAAAGGAACTTTCATGCAGTGTGTAAGTGAACGAAAACATCCTGCAAGGTTTTGGAGGCAATGAACAAATAAGGTGAAAATAAACGCATGTTATGAGAAAATAAAAGTGGTTTTTGACCTTGTATGCATGTCAACCTGTTGTTTGGGACTCCCAAAACCAAAATATAAACCTTTCATAACCCTTAATAGGGGCACTTTAAGGAAACGTCTTTTTCACCACTCCTCATTATTAGGGTTAGGGATTTGACCAAACGCCTTTTTTGATTGTTGATGTGGTGGACGATATACCAGGGTATATATTTGCAAAAAGTAATTTAGGTCTTAACTGAAAGCAAATAGCTGAAAAAAAACATGCATTAACAGTATATTGCTCTTAAAGTGACAGGCAGCAGTGTAATATTCCTGCTGTCTGTTAACCATGATAATCAAACAACAAAAGAGGAAAAGAAATTCTCAACACTCTTCATTTTTG
Organism: Enteromius paludinosus; assembly: GCA_032361165.1. NCBI lineage: Eukaryota > Metazoa > Chordata > Actinopteri > Cypriniformes > Cyprinidae > Enteromius > Enteromius paludinosus. Next base: position 11,760,071 of record JAUMHQ010000051.1, on the reverse strand, counting down.
TAACTTTAATAAGAAAATATATTTTTATAAACATATAAAATAATTAAAATAAATAAATATA
>JAUMHQ010000051.1:11697837-11721657 GCA_032361165.1 Enteromius paludinosus | reverse complement strand
GTCACCTACATCTTGGATGCCCTGGGGGTAAGTAAATAAACATCAAATTTTCATTTTTGGGTGAACTATCCCTTTAACTCCACAAAGTACCAAAATAACCTACTTTTTCATGGAAGTACTTACCTCCACAAAATCTATTTCATTTTCACTTAAATTCTGTGTTTTCCATTGATTTTATGGATTTAGGTTTTCTTTAATGATTTACTACAAATTTCTCGCTAAAAGTGATGTATAAAAAAATTAATTTCAATATGAATCTCCATACGTTAGCATTTATCACCCACCCTTGTTATATAAAAAAGGTATTGTTGAAATCAGCCAAAAAGTAATATTACTTTAGATTATATATTATTTTTACACAACCACCAGTCAGTCATTTCACTGACTGGTGGTGATGACTGACAGACAAATCTGTCAGTCATTACAGATTTCCTTTAGTCTTGTAAGCCTTACACCAGCTTGTTACATCAAACATGAGTGATGTGACACAAAAGGCTAATAGAAACCATTATAATCAGTGATAACTGGATGTGGCGTGATCGGTTTCTGACATACTCCACGTGTTTGCTCTACTTCTGACAACTGTATAAATAGATTCGGTTTGTCCAGTGCAGACAGTCTCAAGCGGAAATCCTATTAGTAATGTTGGGCATTCCGTGATGATCAAGATATAATCTGTGCTTCTGAGAAATTCCAGGAATGACACGAATGCCGTAACCAAATGAAATATTTTCAGGGTCATTAGTATGAATGGTAAAGGTAAAGGTAGGAACATGCGCATTGAATTTACTAGTGTATTTGTATTGCGTGTAAATGCATCCAATGGGATTTAGTTTCAAGTTCTATCCTACAACCTTAAAGTCTCCTCATACTGTCTAATCAGTCTAAACTCTTTACTATACGGCACAAAAAAGAGCCTTTGTATCATATTTAATTGTATTGTGCTTTATGGTATTACGCTCTTGTAAAATTTCGAGAGTTCTTTTTTCCACTTTTTTGTTATCGGGTTCTTTAGCTCATAGTGCTTCTAAAGAGCGCCGCTGGTCTCCAGATCACGCTAGCTACAGCACTTTACATCCATTTAGAAGCTGATTAATCAATTTACGCAATCCCGCAGCCATTTATGTTGGGTGCACGTGCAGTGCGTGTTTGAATGAGCGGGGCCTAATCGTGATAGGAGTAGGTTAAGTAGGACGGGGCACTTTTAGGGAGAAAGACATTGCTGCCACCTCCTCAACCACTTAAAGACTAATTAACATAAGCAGATAGTACTATCTCGTCCTGCTATTGTGGGTCACCCTGAGTGTGTGCACACACGTTCGCTCTTACAGACGCGCACACACACGTACACGGGCCTTATCGTCAAGACACATGGCCTTAGCTCCTTCCTTAGGGAGGTTGAAAGGTCTGTACTTGCTCGTGTCTTGGACGGCTGTTGCCCGACTGTGGTTAAAAAACACAGGTGTCGTCCTTCCGAATGGGAGATATCGCAATCTCAAGTTATTTGCATTTTAAACTTTAATGACTGTTTAAAACCTAAAATTAGCATTGTTCCTTGCAGTGCTTTGTTGCTACTTGCTGCAAATCCTGCTGCTAAATTAATAACTTAACGTAACTGCATGCAATGCTATTTCTGTAAAATATTTTAGATTTTAATGCTTTTTAATATATATATAATTTACTCAAACAAAACTATAAGCAGTACGTTAGACTCATTACAATTGTTAACTTGAGCCTTTTAGTGATTCATTTCAAGAATTTTTCAACAGCAAAGTCAGCCTGAAGTCAGAACTGGACACTATTTACTTTTTTCTTGCTTGTTACAACGATTTAGATTTTTTGGGTGACGTCTCAAGTCCCTTTTACTTTACTTGAATTTAAATAAATAAAAAAAGAAATGCTATATACATTGTATAACGTAGTCAAATGTATAAAAACGATTAAGTCACTTTTGCTTGATTTACGTGAATGACAGAAAAGAGCGGGAATATTAGACTGCTATCACTTTTAGAGCTGCCCGGAAATTGCTAAACAAGACCTTAATAGAAGAATACTTCTAAAGACTTCTAAATTTTACCATTAAACTGCTGTTTGCGTTAAAAATGAAAGCCGCATTGCTTAAAGACGACTGCAAATGATACATTTTTGTGACTATATAGCACAGCAACGTCGTTTGAGCGTGTAACTGCGATAGAGACGATAGTCCGAAATTACTAACCTCTACTTTCTTTACAGCAAACTATTTAGTTACTGCTTTGGGTCACTGAGGGTCCTGAAGCAAAACCAATTTTTAGAATCTGTTCATTGTCTTTGTATTATTCTGTACTACCAACTCTTTATGTCATCACATTCAATTCAGACCATAAAGTCACATCTCAGAGCAAATATAATTTATTTCTCCGTGGCGCAGCATATTAAGCAGCGCCGCTGTTGAATAGCCAGGCAAAAAAACACTGTTACTAGGTGAAACAAGTTTGTTTTGTCCGTTTCTCTCCAAGGAGTTTTCCATAGATTAACACGGCAGTCTAAAATTCAATGTGCCAAGTCCAGCGTTAACTCAAGAGCTCCTCTAATCAACTGAAGTACAAACTGCTGATAAATCTTTTATGGCCGTTTAGAGTTGCAGCCCTTGTTATAGCCCCAGTATAGTGTAACCCGTATATAGGAGCAATCGGGGTGCTTTCCCAAGCATGTATCGCTAGAAGAGACGTGTGATAGTCACGGTCATAATGCTTCATAAAAGCCATCCATTTGGGACGATCGGATCTGAAAGCGAATCGGAGAAGGAGAATTGCGAGCGCAGGCATACCTCCAGACATTTTTTTTTTGTTTTTTTGGCGCCAGGTTTGTTCATGCATATATGCTAATGCAGCGGCTAACACGGCTTCTCACGCTCCTATTCTCTCCAAATGATGCAACCTGCCAGCCATCCTCTCAATTCTGCTGATACTTAACGTTCCCCTCTTTCCATAGAAGAAAGGACGCGAAAAACCGAGAGAAAGAGAGAGGATGGGTCGGCAGACAGAGAGAGTGAGCGAGACACAGGGAGGAGTCTCCAAATCCACAAAGGTTCTGTAATGAATGCGCGGCGCAACAATAAAAACAAAAACATTAAAGAGAGAAAAGACATGTTTCTGTGTTAAACAATTAGTGCAGCGGCATTATGGGGGATCTGGGCGGACAAAAGCGCCACAGCGGCAGGGGTTCTCCCCAACACAAACGCACAAAGAGCACCTCACTCCCGTTAAGCCTCGGAAAAACCCCCGAGACACACTCTACACCGGTCTCCTCCGCCAGCGCCGCGTTATCCGTCCCAACGCTATCATCTCCTCCATCTCTCATGCGCTTTGTTCTGTTCATCATCCCATTCTGCTGTTTTTATCTCTGTTCTGGGGTCTGTTCGTACCCCTCTCTCCGTTACTCCCCGTCTCCATGGCCTCAGACTGGTCAGACTACTGCCAGCATCAGAGGTGTGTGTACATAAAGGGCTTTTCAGGAGGACTGACCCTGGTGATAGCTAAACTGGATTAGCTGGCCGCTGTGTTGTTCGTCTGCCGTGTTAAGTGTGAGCGTCTGAGGTGAAGCCGTGTGGCCTTGTCCGCATTAGGACCTGATTTGTAGTTTAATATCTGACTCACAATTATGTCATCCCTGCAAGTTTTGGACCCAGGCAAACCTGTTTTCCTTGTGTATGAGGAATGCTAGATTTATCCTTCTACCCCAAACCCATAATGGATGCAGCAGTGAAAAAAAACATGTATCCCTACTGTCAACTGAGATGCCATGTTTCTTTACACATTCTTTGGATTCAGTGAAAATACTATATTTTAGGGTCTCTTAACTAATTGCTTATTAGCATGCATATTACTAGATTATTAGCCATTTATTAGTAGTAATTTAGTATATATTAATACCTTATTATACATGAGCTTACTCTACATCACTAATCCTACCCAGTACCTAAACTTAACAACTGCCACACTAACTATCAATAAGCAACAAATAAGAAATTTATTGAGGGAAATGTCATCAATCAAATCAAATGTGTCTTTTCATTAAAAGGGGGAAAAGCTTTCTCGCCGTCTAATGTTGAATGCATTTCCTCGAATGATACTGAACAACTGTAATAATCATTTTGGCCTGATAGCATATATCCCAAAGCTTAATAATAAAACAATGACCCTACTCGAATATTTCAAATGATTCTTTTTTGTCTGTTTAGGCTGATTTTCTTCCCGCTGTCCCACCGTCTCCTGTTATACCTAGACTGACCCTCAGAGTGGGCGCTGGACAAGACAAGATGTAAGTACTTCACACACACACACACACTCGAAGGGTTGAAAGCATCAAGCAGCTCTCTGTGTGGTCAGAGTCTCTGAGTCTGTGTACAGGTGTGAGTTTCAGGCTTTGGGTCTTGTGACCAGTCCCAGACGGCCCATGAGGTCTTTGAGGGGGGCAAACACACACACACCCCCACCCGCACCCCATCATAGCCCCCTCCTGCACACTTCTATCAATAGCGCCAGTGTTCACACCACTTAACCCCCTCACACACACACACACACACACACACACACAGCGCCATACTACAGGTAAGGCGATTACTGATTCCTGAATGTCTACATGTGACTGATGTTGCTTTAATGGCCAGTGAGAGTTAGACTCGGAAAGCACAGCGTCTGCAGTGTTTTGACTGTGCTTTTGAATTTCTTCCTCACCTCTTCAGTTCCACCTGCATGCAGGACAGGAAACATTAGTGTTTACGTCTGTGTGTGTGTGTGTGTGTGTGTGTGTGTGTGTGTCTGTTTGTACAGGAAGGCCTTTATTCTCAACCCGGGAGTGTGTTGTGCCTCTGATGTTCCCTGTGTTGTGCTCTTTTCTTGCACCTGTAGTCTAGTGCGTAGAAAAACACAATCAGCAGTGCTTTCAAGAGGAAAATGTGTTTTTATTTCTGTCCTTGTGTTTTTCTTCGTTTGCGTAAGCACAAAGCTTTAGATGTTGCTTATGTTTAACTTTTATTTCAGCTTGAAAGGCATTAGGGATACACAGTATGTCAGTGATGAAAGTAAAAGATAAAAGAGTATTTAGATCAGCTATACGCAAAAATAGCGATCGATACAGTGCGAGAACTCAACAGAAGCTCCTTTGATGCACGTGGAAACGTTGGCACAGGTGACCTTTGATCTCTGAAAGGTTGAGGGGTCACATCCTGGACAGGGCATACCCCACACCATCTTTACCAAGAGACTGAGGGGATCCCTGTGCATGGTTGTGGGGTGTGTGTGTGTGTGTCTGTCAGATGAAGCATAAATAATGAGTGTCTGTGTGTGTAATCGGAGCTGACTGTTTGACACGCCCTTCTCAGGGTCAATACCACAGCAAGCGCCGCTGTCCACTCTCTCCCAGCCTGTCAATCAACCTGTTACTCAGCAGCAGCAGGGTTTAATCAGTTTGTCTGTTAGCATTTAAAAGACAAACGGTTCTTCCCTATCGGCAGATGATAATTATTATGGATCCTTAATATATTAAAATATTAAGTTATTAAAAAACGTATGTTGTTTACTCATATTCTTATAGAGATTTAGTGTGAACTTTTTAAAGCAAATGATTTTTTAATTATTTCATTATTTATTTTATTCAAATTCATTTATTTATTTTTTGGTTTATTTTATTTAATTGGAAACCAGAAAACCTTTTTATAGACACAAAAAAATGGCCATTGTCTTGTTTTTGTAGCCATAGGAAATTTTTATTCCATGATATAAGACTGTTTTTCCCCTTTTTCACATACAACAAATGTATGGGGGGCATTAAACTGTTTTAAGAACCAATTCTTGCTATTAATTATAGTGCATATCCTACCAAATTGGCTGTTTATTAGTACGTATAAGGCACATATTAATCTCTTCTTCTGTAGGATCATATTTTAGATCTCCTAATTCTATTCTATATCTAAACTTAACAACTACCTTACTATTAATAAGCAGCATATCAAGAGTTTGAGGCAAAAGTTAGAATTAGACCTTAAAGTAAATTAGGTAACAATTTATTTTAAGTTCTCTTAACTAGTAGCTTATTAGCATGCATATTATTATAATATTTGTCATATATTAGTAGTAATTAATCACATATTAATCCTTATTCTACATCCCTAATCCTACCCAATACCTAAACTTAACAAATATACTATATAATAAGCATTTATTAAAATAACAACTTAAATAAATAATAACTAAAAATAACTATTAATAAGCAAATTAGGAATCTATTGAGGGAAACGTTAATAGTGAATAATTGTTCACTATTCTAAAGTGTTACTGTAAATTTGTGTGGTGTGTAATTTCTCTTTTTCCCTCTTCCTTCACCAGCGTGATCAGTAAGGTGGTCCCAGATTCAGAACCCACCCCTCCACCACCACGGACCCCAGTGGCCAGGCCCAGTCCAGCAGCACGAATGCGCTCCCCTCCTGCTCCCCCTCCACCTGTCCCGACTCCCGTAGCACCTCCACCCCGCCCTCCTCCTGTCCTGCCCCCTCCACTCCCAGCCGCCCCCATTCAGCCTCTACCCAGCCAGGCCAAAGCAAGGGGATGCAGCGTTGTCACCGAGACCGTCAGTGCATACGTGGTAAGTCTCACATACACACGCGGAAATGAAGAACTGCTGCAATACAGCAAATATACATTATATTATGTCAATATACAGTTCTACAGATGTGTATCAGCTTTATTATTTGAAGTCCGAGAAACCTTAGAAATGTTATGCACTGAACTAAATTGTTGTCAGATGTTTTTAGACATTTGTTGACATTTTTAGTAGTCTACAATAAATACACATTTTTGTTTGCATAATATGTGTGTATATTCACTATGTATATATATAAATAAACACACATAGAGTATAGCCTATATTTAGAAAATGTTTACATGTATATATGTCTTTATATTTGTATGCTTGTGTTACATAATGCATTTTTCTTAAATACAGACATGTATGTGTTTGTATTTATATATATATATATATATATATATAATAAATATACACAGTACACACACATATATTATGTAAACAAAAAACCTTTATTTTGGATGTTTGACAGCACTAGTTTTTACACATTTCAATTTTTTCCAAACACACTTTTAATAATTGAGTCAGTAGCGACACTGAAAATATTGTGCTTTTAAGTCAAAAATAACATTTTAAAGCTGAGGTTTCATTACAAACAGGAAACGGTTTTGAAAACAGGAAGCCGTTTTAATGGTTTGTGATGGCGCAGTGGGACCTCAGACTCAAAATGAAATAGGATGTGACGTATTTAATAGTATAGCACTTGCTTTTACTTTTCTTTTTCGAACTGTGCCACAAGTTTGTTTGACTGATTCTTGTGTTTGTTCATCACAGATTCGGGATGAATCTGGGAATCAGATCTGGATTTGTCCTGGCTGTAATAAACCTGACGACGGCAGTCCCATGATCGGATGTGATGAGTGTGACGACTGGTATCACTGGTAAAAAATCTCTTTCAGTTTCAATAACGTTACACAATCACTATTTACATAGCGAAGTGATTTTGTTTTTGTTTGGTTGTAATCTGTCATACAGTTATGTTTTTATTCATCTTAGAAGACCTTTTAGAGTGATATCAAACCAAACCTACACAAGCACAAAACGCAGTGTGTTTTGTGATTGATAATTAAAGTTACAAGCCTTTTTTATATTTTATACAAATTCTCTTTCGTGCCATTTAAATAGCCACCTTAAAACAAAGTGAAAAAGAGGAAGTGCCAATAAAAAAAACAAACTAAGCCTAGATTGCCTGGCATTACTGTAAAGCTTTTTGGGAATCATCTTTTCTTCATGCGCTTCGCTTAAAGATCAAAAATAAGCGAACGCACACATAACAATCTGTGTCTCTTTCAAGATAAAAGGAGATATTTTGATGGTGAGAACGATCAAATACTTTTTTATATATATATATATATATATATATATAAAAAAGACGTGCCTTCTCAGTTTTGAATTTATGTAGAATTATAGAAAAAATTCAAACTGGACATGGAAGTCGCATTGTTCATCATACCGATCAATATCATTTGGGTTTATCTTGTAACTGAGCCTCATCTATCTCTCTTTCTGTCTCTTTCAGGCCCTGTGTGGGTATTGCAGCCGCCCCTCCGGAGGACCAGTCGTGGTACTGTGTGAAATGCACTGGCAAGAAGAAAGACAAGAAGACAAAAAAAAGGAAACGCAAAGCGCACTGACCCACATTTCTTTTTCTCTCGTCTCCGTCTTCATCTGTTTTCGCCTTAATTCATTTCCAACTCTGTTTTGCCTCATTTGTTTGTTTTGTTTATCCACAACCCCCCCCCCCCCAGCCCTTCTTTTAACTTGGTTAACTTAACTCATTGTCCATTATCATAATGTATTTTTTAAAATGAAAAATTTCAAATGTGTATGTGTTACTTTTTTATGTGGAGAATCGTATAGTATGTCTATATGATCTTTGTATGGAGCTCATGATTGTTCAGTAGACGTGTTGAAATGAACCTCTCAGTTTGCCCTCATTAAAGGTTGTTCCATGTATGTGCCGATTCATCAAATCTGCATCGCCCATGAGAAAAAGCATTCTGTACTATAATCTGCCTTTTAATATCAGTCTTACGATTGATTTCGACTGGAGGTGCAGTTTCATTTTACTATGGATTTAATTAAAAGTTGCTTTTTCACATCTTAGTGTTTTGTTGTCTTGTCGTTTGTTTAGATTTTTCATGAACCAAAATTATAAATGGGTTTTATCATTTGACCAAACCCTTGATTTGTTTTGACTTTTGGATTAAACGAGGCATTTCTCTCAAATGATCTCAAGTGCACATATTGCCGTAAAGGTTACAGTGAGTCTTGTTTATTGAAATATGATCATTTGTACACACAAAACCTTCAACCCTCACAAGTTCCAAGTGGCCCAGAAAAGTATTTGGACATCTCAGTCACACATACAAGTTTTAACAAGCAAAAACTCTTTCTTTCGAGGAAAGACAAAACGGTGCCGAACATATGAGGTGTGAAGAATAATTGTGACGCTTTCCCGGTCAAACTTTTGAGTATGTTCATGTGAACAGAATGACGACATTTGTGTGTAAAATTAACATTTTAAAGTATGCAGTCTCGTATTTCTGGCATATAAAGAAATCGCAAGAACAGTGTGGCTGAACGTCATTGCGTTTTTACGAGTGAATCACTGAGTCACTCGCTCATCCGACTCCGCGTTCGATTCACTCAAAGCAAAGGATTCACTCAGTCGTGAACTAAACGAATGTTGCTCGGTTCGCAGCCGGTGGCCCTGCTTTGTTTTCGTCCAGTTTGTCTAAAATGTAAGTTGCTCAGTATTAACTTGTTGTTTATTTGACTGTTATCAGTCGGTTAAAAGCACACTCACAACTGCGACGTTTTTACGAATTATATCAACATGACAAGCCTACCTGTTTCTCGTCCAAATAACGTTACTGCTTCGTTACTTAAAACACACGTCCTTTGTGGTGTTTCCTTTCAAAATAAAGGCCAATTGGTTTAAGCCCTGTGCGAACATTAAGGCATTTTTAAAGTGTCGAAACAAGAAATTCAGGGTAATATAATATTTTGAGCAATGAGGGTAAATGTTATAATTTGATTAATATACTGCTAAAGTGCATTAACATCTACACGTATAAAAGGTAGCCACCAACAGGGTAAAAATACTCTTCTTATCAGTCTGTTCCTTTGTAGTTCTGCCAATATGACTAGTATTTAGCTCCCACGCAGCAGCTTTGAAGTAAGTATTCCACCTGATGCGGACTCTCCGCCGCTGAACTCATTTAAAATCTCCTCAAATATCCCCTCACTACCTGTCATTTCTGCTAATCGCACAGATACGGCCGGCTAAATGAGCCTTTACCCTGGCTAGATCATTTCTTTATGTTGGCGCTTATCTCAGAAAACTGAGGCCTTTATTGTTGCATTGTTATTGGTTTCAAAGCAGAAATGACGGTTCCGATGCAGCAGGGAGCAGTTAGCGGTGGACTGGATGGTGATAAGAAATGCTTTCCACATGTAGACCGGTATCCAGAGCTGCCTGTTAAACGAGAGTGTATCTACAGACAATAGCTGTGAGCTCCGAGCACAGGCTACGACAAAAAACACCCGTTTGGAACGTTCACGTGCCTTAAACGCAGCAAAGATGAGCGGGGAGGTCGTGATGTGCGTACAAATAATGGACAATAATATGGATTTGTCATGCTATAAACTACAATATACGATAACCAATCTCGTACATTGGCTCATAAAAGAATATTTAGTTATTAAAGGCGCGTTCACACAACTAACTAGGCTAATTGCAATTAACTAGCCTTCACCAGTGGACGATGATGTTCTTCTGTGTGCTTATCTTTTTGTTGTTGTTGTTGTGAACTTCACTTATGTTTTGGTCGAGTATGAAAACATTTAGAGTTCTTGTGAAAAGCCACTCTTAAAAGTACGAATGCCATATTGTTAGGAAACAAAATATCAATCCGGGTGGCATTGATGGTCAAGGAATACTGTCAATTCTTCAAAGTTGCTCGCCAAGCACTTTAATTACATTGACATTATTTACATGCATGTCTGAATGCTCTGCTGATCGATGTTAGTTTTTGCAGATTAGAAGATAAAGTTCACTCACAGCTTCCCCGAAGGTCAGAGGTCACACAGAGATGGACATGCAGCAGTTTCCTCTAGAGGTGAGAAGCAAAAACAAAGCGCTTCACAGCAGACTGGTTAACATTGTCATACACAGATCTATTGATAATCTTGAAATGAACAAGTTTGTTATGAGTTGAAATGGCATTGCACTTTCTTGTCTGTGTTATATATGTGTGTGCGTGTTCTCTCTCTCTCTCTCTCTCTCTCTCTCTCTCTATATATATATATATGTGTGTGTGTGTGTGTGTGTTCTATATACATATATGTGTACATGGTTTTATATTCTGGTGGGGACTTAAACCTGAATACACACAGACTCATGGGGACTTGTGTCACGGTGGGGACCTAAATTGAAAATCGAATAATGCAGAAAGTTTCCTGTAAGGGGTAGGTTTAGGTGTAGGGTTGGTGTAGGGCAATAGAATATTCGCTCTGTACAGTATAAAAACCATTACACATATGGAGAGTCCCCATTAGGATAGCTGACCAGACATGTGTGTGTGTGTGCAATTTTTTTCTGTTATCCAACGCTTGCTAAAAACACAGACAAAAAAAGTCCATGCCACAGTAAATATCTGAACAGCCCTTCTTTACAGTATTCGCTTACATGACTAATTTTGACATAAGATATTAAAACTTATTTTATAACATTGTATTTGTGTCTTTTTTTTTTTTTAAATAAGTTTGATAAGTACATGTTGTGGCTTGTTTTAAGCATAAATCGGCAGCACTGCAATATTTCTCACTTTTCCATTTTCTCGAAAATGGGTTTAAAAAAAAAAAAAAAGTATTTTTAATCACACTTTCTGGCCTTGGGCTGGTCTTGTGGTTGGACTAATGTTTTTTGTTTTCATCTGTCTTCTGTGGAACTGTGCGCTTCTGTATGAGTCTGTGTAAGCAGCTGCCTTATTAACTTTGAATGAACTAACACCGGCAGTGTCGGTGAGATCAAATCTATAAGATACATCTTCATAAATAAACTAAACAAATTGTTTCTCTTCATTATAGATCCATAACGTATGTTGCCCTTTTGTTTGACAAATTTAGATGCTGCACTGAACCCTAAATAAATTGCTCATTTGCAAGTAAAATTGATGTATGCAAATTAATTCAGTCCAAGTTTTCAGGCCTTAAAATAACATAAACAAACACACAAATAAGAAATATTCCACGCTAAAAGTCCACTGCAACCACTAACATATAATGATGATGATGAAGACGATGAAGATAATCATATCCAATCACGTCGCCCCCTGTTGGTAAACTTTATAAAAAGAGATTGCAATAAATATCAACTCTGACATTAATTTTATATATCAATCTTTATATATAATTAATAATTTGAAAAACAAATTGCCAGTTTAATCCTGGCGTTGACATTTCTTATTTTCTTGTGCCAAAGGTGTCAAAGCAACCTGTGCATTCTATCAAGATACATCAAAAATATTTCAGTGACTTATGTGTAAATATTAGAGAAAATAATATATTTTTCTATAACTAAACATGAAAAAAAATATATTACAGGTTCAATATTTGGACAAATACGATTTAGTTATTTAAAAGCGTTAGTTAAAGGTGTAAGAGCCGGTTCATTTTTACGTTAAGGTTAAACGCACACCAATTGACCCGAAACTATGGGTGTGATATCGTTTGCTTAGCTTGCGGTAGGCCATCAATGCTATCAAGCCACAACGTTAAAAGGATTTTATCACTCTGTTTGAAGCATTGCGCGTTTAAACAGTAAAAAGGATGTGGTATAGATACGCATCACGGGATAAAATCCAGTTGTTAATTCACCTGAAAGTTGAACAGTTGGCCTGTTTTTCCATATAGTGCACCTTTTGGCGATTAACCCCTCTTATAAAAGAGAAGCATTCATATTGTGCTGGTTAAAGGCATATAAAAGGACGTTCATCAAAAGAATCATCGGAGGCCTTGAAGTTTCTCCCTTGCGATCTGTAAGATTGTGAACAGAACTTTTAAGGTTCTTTCCTTTTTGAATTCAGAAAGCGCCATAGCTGGGAGTTTTTCTTTTTCTTTTGTGTGTGTTTGCTGCATACTTTTTGTGAGAGTGAAATTGTGATTTATCGGCGGCACTGTAAGCTACACTCGGAGCTTATCTTCCTTTTACGCAAAGGTAGCGCATTTCTTTATCAATTGTTTTGAAACGACAAGCTTCAAAAGCAATTAAGGACGCGATATGACACCAACGCAGTGGAATTTCGAATACATTTTAATTAGAATATTTATTTATTTCGACTTTCTCTTCAGCCCGAAGCTCCTTGTGCAATTAAAGAGGGCGCGCGCGTGATGTTTGAATAGCCTGATCAATAGCCTGAACGCTGGCGCGCGCGCGCGCGTGGATTTAACATAATCAGCCTCGTGGGCGTCGCGCGAACTTCCAGCGTGAAGGTGCAGCGCGGAGATAGGTAATTATTTCACCAAAGGCGCTAATGAACGCTCTATCTGCCTTCCACAACTCGCATCGCGTTCTGCCCTTACGCCATTTATTATAAACTTTCTCCTTCTGATGAGGAAAGAAGAGAAAGAATAAACAAAACGAATCTGGGAGGGGGGATTCATAGTGCACGTCGCAAAGGGGCGTGAGGCAGCATCATTTGTCGCCATAAACTGCCAAGTTTAACAAGCTTTTCTCCATGAGCATTCCAAGAAAAATATCTGAACAGGTGAATATTTACCACATCCTTGGAGTGTAAAGGGAGACCGGGGCCAGTTGCCCATTTTTTTTTTTTTACTCTGTTGATTAATGTTCAAGGTTTATTCTGTCAATAACTTTTGCCACTGTGAAATAGCTTTTTAACATTTTCACCGTCACCGTTTTCGTCCAGGTAAATTTCGCCTAGGTTGATATTTTGTGCTGTCACGCTATATGGGGTAAGTTGTCACAGCGAGAGCCTGATATTTTAAAGCTTACTGTTGCCATTCAGCATAATAAAGTGTTAAAAAAAAGAAACGCAAAACATTTAAATCGCGTTGAAAATAATCAAACCATTGTTTTGACATAAATATTGATACACTTGTCTTTACAACACAGTTCAGTCTTTCAATTAAAATCTACCTTTATAATTTAGCTGTCTGGATTTAATTGCGTTTACTTGATTGCCCAACAACTATTACAAAAAGATGATCTTGGGCTGTTAGGTTTGGGAATGAAATTCACAATAATTTAATTCTGAATAAACTTATTGAGATTGAACCATTTGAAAACTTTCCCAATGTGACAACTAGCCCCGATCTCCTCTATATTAATGACAAGCGAACAGACAGTCAAGCCACTTAAGAATGAATGAATGAATGGATGAATGCAATTGGTACCACTGGGTTTTGTCGCATATGACACCGGAGTGCAGCTTTTGTGTCTGTTCAGTTTTCCCGGCATGCTTCCCAGTCATGCAAAATGCATTCTTCATCCTGAAAGGGTGGAATAGATTGTCGATATAAAATGTCAAAATATAACGCTAGCGCGCCTCGCGCTCTCTGTAGTATTTAGATTGAAAGTAAAGGCATTTTTCTCCTTGCGCATTAGAGAGGGGAGGGAGTGATAGAGAGGGGGGAGGTATAGCATAAAGACACCTACACGAGGCCATGCATCTCCTTTGATCAGAAAGGGCAGTTGCGTCATCAGATGCTGATGTTGGGGCGCGCGCGCGCACGCGCTCGGTGAGGAGAAAAGAACGGGAAAGTGTCATCATAAACGCGCGCTGTGTCGGGGAATGACTTTGTGACGACCTTTGTTGCAAATGGGCTGCAGACATGGAAATGGCTTAGCGCTATCGCCGTCTCCCAGGCAACCATCAGGGTCCCCATCTCTCGCGGAGAAATGAGTTATGAAAAGGCTGGAGTGAAGCAGGGATTAAACATGATCCTGGGGACAGGGTGTCAATCAAAAAAGCCAACTCACAAACCGCGCTCCTTTTTTCCCCACTACAAAATTGTATTTTGAAACGCAGCATATATTTACTGCCAAAGGTGCCACTGTCTATTTTATATTTATTTAAGGCCGATAATGAATTGGTGCTTTAGTGCGCCTATAAAGATGGGGAGGTTGTGCTTTTAAAATCCGTTATCGGAGAGGATTTAGCTCGGCGCAGTGCTCACAGGCAATGGGTATTTTTCAATTACCCAGATTAATTGCACTGCATAAATTAGAATACAAGTAAAGTGAATGGAGATCAAAGTTGTTGATGAATCTGAGACATGGCGGAAGCTGAACTGGCGCACAGTGTGAATGTATTATATCAGGTTCTCGCGAACATTTAGAAATCGGACGCGACGCAGTGGACCTCGTCCATGGCAGACGCCATTTTTAATTATTACGCGACTGAAAACGAGGCTGCGAGGGGCCAAGGGGTTCGCTTTTTCTTAGGCCTACAGCTGCTTTTGCGTAATATATATATATGTATATAAGAAGAAAATATTCAAAACACACATTGAAAAGAAACTCTGGAAATGAAAATTAAACGTGACCTAAGACCTATATTGAACATCTGACAGTTTGGCTATATGTCCACCGCAGCTTCGTTTGTATTCGCGTCAATTGGTTTCACGTCTACGTTGACCAAAGCGCCAGGGATACCAAATCAACACGATCTTAATTGTATTTATAACGTCAATGTGTCGCGTATATAAGAGAAAGAGCCGTTGTTTGTCTAACCTAATTTCACCGGCTGGAGCTAAGCTGGACCGTTTAGAGTGGGGATGAGGGAGGGGGCGTTCTTCAAATTGGCTTGACCCGATGCTATTTGATATTTGGCTCTTTGACACTCATTTAAAGGCGCGCGGCAGCAAAGCAGAACGCGGACAAGCCCGGTCTGAAACCGGATCCGCGCGCGCGCGGGGGGATCTGGAGAACACGATAGCCGGGGGCTCGCGCTCTCCAAAGGCTCTCTGGTCATCTTAGACCGGCTCGCTCGAGCCTGCAGCGCCAGCGCGTCGCCAGGCGGCGTGTAAACGGTAAATGTTCGTTATTTGTTCCAAAGATTGCAATGAAAATCAAGTCTGCCTCCTCTTCTCTCAGGCTCCCTATTCTCCGCTTTCTCTCACACACTCGAGATACCAACAAATAGCCATTGAGTAAGAGGCTTAAAGACCCCTTCTCCCCCCCACACAATACTTAAATGAATTCATCAAGCGAGTAAAGGCGACATTAAAAGGAGGGAGACGGAGAAAAGGAGAAATATTGGTATTTATTGAATCGTTAAAGGAAAGATACCGGACACCTTTCGACAAAAGCCTTCTCGGAGTGGCCCCTGAACTGCTTACATTAACCCCCCCAAAACACGAAATTCCAGGTGAAACCGGGGCGATTGTGGCAATGTTTGATGTCGTGTGTAAAGGGAAGGCAGATCAGAAATCCATTTCACATGGGAGTAAGTCAGGACACTTTTAATAAACGTCTCGTTAGAGCAGGTTTAGTGCAGATAAAGCGATGCCATTGTGCGCGCGCCCCTGGAGAGCAGGCAATGATGTAACGCGCGCATTTGTGTCCAATTCCCCTGTCATCCATTTCATTAGTTAATCTACTCATCTCAGTCTCTCCATCTCTGTTACCCTCGCTTCTCTCCTGCCAATCTGCGCATCTCTACCAACAAACAGTTCTACAAATAAAAGAGCCTTCTCTCAGATTGCTTATTATGATCGTGGGCTGATGTGCTTTTAGAAATGCTGGTTAGTCACCAAGAGGCTGTTCGAGGCCTATCCTAAAGAAACCTAATTGAGAAATCCATATATTTGGGTTTTCTAAAAAAAATAAATAAATAAAAAAAGAGAGAGAGAAAAGCCGTTGGCCTAACAATAACAACAACAAAGAATAATTAGCATATTGACAATATATAGGGCCCATGCCTATATAAAACAGAGCGTGAGAAATCTCCCTTTCCCCATTTCTTCAAACCCATCTCTCTTTCGACGTCTTTCCCCGTTCCTGTCTAATATCCTCTCGCTCTCTTTTCGGTTCTGCCCCCTCTTCTCGTTCTCTGTCGTGCTCCGACGTGCCCTGAGATGCTGGATATAGGGGAAATAAATAAAGCGATAAAATCTCTGCAGCACATTGGAAAAATGACGGATCAAGCTGGAAAAGCACAGAAATAAATAAATTAACAGGCCTATACAAAGCAAAACATGGTGCTATAATATAGTGAGAAAAAGGTTCGAGAAAATATGATTAAACGTGAAAAAAGATTAATTACCACATGATATGAAAAAAAAGAAAAGAAAGAATTAAATAATCATTATTTAAATTACAGGAAATTGTACATCAACGGTTCCAAGGCGGCCCATTCGCATTTAAACTTTTCTTTTAATAATGCTAATAATATATTAGGCTGCGATATTAAATTGTTTATTTTTATTTGCAGTGCTTTGTTGTATTTCCATTTTGCGGTTTGATTAGTTTCCTCGTGTCATCAAGCGGCTGATAAGATGAAGATAGGAAAAGCCACAACCACAAGATGTATCTAGTGTTGTATCTTTTATCTTATTTTGATATCAAGGTTTTGGTATCATAATGATATCCGTTATCGCAGCTTTTCGTTAAAGCTCAGGTAGCCTGCAATATCTACAAGACGGCCCGTTGCCAAAACCACGAGCACGAAGCTCCGAGAGGTGAGCCGAACTCATGCCCACCCCTCACACCACCAAATCCCTGCTCGGTGATTAATGATATTTCACTAAGATTAATCACAGAAAATGAAAGATCTTGGAGGTTTTTTCAGTGGATAGGCGGGGGAGGTGGAGATGATGTAGAGGAGAATTAGCACCATCGAATCTTTTTAGATGCAAATATTGCGTTATCTCCGCGTTCCCGCACTGTTTTTGGTGTTTATGATTAATTATCTCCTCTTGGTGAAAAATAAATCATGCGAAATTAGGATCTCGCAGCCTCCACCAGCCTCGCGGTTGATGGCAGGTCGTTGTTGTTAATTTCTGGTCGAAATTGACACACTAATTATAGCGCGGCATATGAACACTAGAAGGCAAGATTACCTCTGCTTTTTTTATTTTTTATTATTATTATTTTTATCAGATACCCCCTTATATTTTACCAATTAAAAATCGCAAAGGCATTTCATTGCCCCGGGATAAAAAAAAAAAAAAAAAAGCAAAACATCCTCTTTCACAACATTGGCCATCACTTTTCCCCATCAGATTCATTGTGATGTATTAGATGCAATAAATTATCCCATGTAACAAAACATGGCGCGCTGAAAGGCAGATAATCTGGAGGCGCGAGATAAGGATTCATTATTCCTCATCATTATGGCTCTGCCTTCTTTCTTAATCAGACTCTCTGATCCTGCAGGATCTGGGCACAGAGCAGATAAGCGCCAGTCGTTTATAATTCTCCCCACCTTGGCCTAATATTTTCAAATCAAATCGGGAGGAAGAGGCAGCTGGAACAAAAAACAGGCTTATGGTTGTAGGGAGAGAGCACACGGTTGGTAAAACAGAGAGGGAGAGAGAGAAAGAGGGAGGCAACACTGGCTATATTCACTGATTCTAAGAGTTCTCCTCACTATGTTCAATATATTCAACTGATTTCACCATTCAACACGAACAACTCTACCATACGGTGTTGATTTGGATCGTGATATAAGGGTCAACAGTGACGATAATAAAACCTTCGGGTGGATAACGCGAGGAAGATCAATGGCAACTGATTAATACTGTTAGGTGCAAACGAACGCTGAATTGAGAGGCTGTCCAAACAACTCGACTGAGCGACACATTGGCTCAAAGTGTTTAAACAGACCACCCCGCTTTCTGCCGCTGAAATTAATCGCTTTATAAACGTGATATCATAATCCCCTGCTCTATCTGCCGATAAGACTGAGGGAGTTATAAATACCAAAAGCATAAATAAATAAATTAGCGGAATAAACAGCGCCGTGTGTTAGTATCAAACTCAAGGTTTACACTTGGCTGTTGTCAGCTGTACTGTCACGCCGAGGTTCACGTCAGCTGTACGACATTAATCACTGAATTTCACGGCGCGAGAAGTGTGTGTGTGACCGGTGTGTGTGTGTCTTTATTGCCCCCCCAAAAATTATTCTCGCCACAGATTGCGCAATATTGCGCGTTTCTCCAAAACCTAACGAAAAATGCAGGCCCGGCGTTGCACTAAGTACCTTCACCTCCGTATTTTTTTTTTTTACCTCACGCGTAATCTAACTAATATTTGTTATATCCGCGGAAAGGATGACGTCGATGCGTCGGTATTTTCCCTACCAGATCAATCTTATTTATGCTGCGCGCTCAGAGATAAAAGATAATAAGGAAGGAGAGAAAATTGATTTGGAAATGAATTTGCTCTCAAAAGAAATAGATTGAGCTAATTAATTCAAAAATGTTTTAAACCGCCGTTGACGTTAATCTGCATTTATCATATTTCTATAATGTGTTCTAATTATCTGTGCAGTGTTTCTTCATTTGACTTTTTTTTGTTTTGTTTTATCACATCTAGTATGCGCATGCTAAAAACAGTTTTACATAGATATTAGGCCGCTGTTTATTTTGCTAAGCACTTTATTAAAGACTGAGGCAGATTATTAAATCATTATCTTCTGGATGTGCCTTTGCCTAATTCCATTATTAAATCAAATACATAACATTTGAGGTCTTGCTGATGCTCTGGAAACATTGAATAATTCATTTTTTAAAGAGCCTCGTTTTGGCTCGACGTCGCTGTAAGTTTATAGCGCCGTTTCAGCCAATTATCTTTAATTTACGACCTTAATTGAATTTCTACTCCAAAGACAGATATTGGTGTGATCAGTTTACTGGCCTCGACGCAATGTGAGAGATACAGGCAGGTCTTTCTTTCTTTTTCTTTCTTTGTCACTGCCGTTTCAGCATCCTATCTCTTTTTCTCTAACTCTCTCTCTCTCTCTCTCTTTGTTGCACATCATCCAACCTCAGCCCCCCACCCCACCCTTCAACCCCCCCCATGAAGAGAACAGAAAGCCATTCCGTCAATAAATGGGCGTGTTACCCGAAACAGCTGCTTGTCATCTGCAATCAGCACATCACTAGAAGAAAAACACTATAGTTCTATTTCGAATAGGAAGTGTAGCTGAACCGCGATTACATTGCATGTGTTCTGATTTCTGACATCCTCAAAGGCCTCTCAAACGCCCTGCAGAAGGCTTACCTGTAGTGAGTTTCCTCTGCAAACCTGCAACAGAACATCTGTAGTGATTTATGCATATCTGCATTTTAATATTGCAATAAAAACAAAATCAAATATAGAAACTAAAAAAATCAACAGACCGAAATAATAATTTAAAAAATGCGCTGAAGATGTCATATATAATATATATATATATATATACACAAACACAACGATTTTCCTACCAATATAACTTAGCCATACTGAAATACTTTGTTTAGTAATTCATTGAAATTATCGACACAGGCACGTCATAAATTTGCTCACAGCATCATCTGATTTTAATTGCTTTTAATTACGATATATTCCAGGTGGAAATACATCTATAATATTTCTAGTAAAATATCTCTACGTGTTTAAGCAAGCGGGTATTATTTCTTACCGCGGGCTATAGGCTACCATTTCATAAAAAAAACATAAAGAGAAATAAACACATCCAAATTATTTACACGATATAGTTACTGCGAAGGTTTAGTGACTAAAAACAAATTCAAATGGTCAAACCGTGGCAGGCGCTATCAGTCATCTCATGCATTATAGAGCATCAGTTTGGCATCTAACGGGCTGCGTTATTACGACTCACGGAGAAAAGCGGCGTGCTACCGAACGCGCGCGGGCGGTACCTGTTCCCTCTCCGCGGCCCGTACGTCCACGTCCCCTCTCTCTCTCTCTCTGTTAAAAAGGTTCGTTACGAACGCGTGTGATCGCTCCCATTCAGATTTAAGTGTGTGTTTTTACTCCGCAGCCTGCACCGACCCGGAAGAGCTCGCGCTTGGTGTACAGTAAGTACGGTATGTGTGTGTGTGTGTGCGGGCGCGCGCGAGCCAGAGAGGCTGTGTGTGTGTGTGTGTGTGTGTGTAGGCTAGAAGAAAAAAAGGAGCCTAGTTTTTTTTCTCTCCTGCTGTAAATGCCATCGGCACTTCCATCTGTGTGTCACTTCACATCTGAAGCCCATCAGAAAAAACGCCTGACCACGCGTCAGCCGCGATTCTGCAGGTCAGTAAATATTCCGATTAATATTTTCCATATTTTCTAAACTCATATTTAGCTTCGCAATTAGCCTAGCTCCCCAAACTGTCGAATAAATTGATTCAGCTTGCATTTTTCTAAGCGTTATGCATGCGTTTATATGCCAGTTCTTCGAATGCTTTGTCCCACCATTTCATATTTGGAGCAATACACATGGGCACGACAACGAACCTTTCTGCATCGGATATGTTGGATTTGCGAGTGTCCGGTTTTTTTTTTCTTTAATAGATCTTTTTTTCACATGTTTTGTTCTGTCTGAAGGTGGTACAGTCATTTTACTATTTCAGACGTGTAGATGTCAACTCTCATGAGCTTATTCATTTCACCCGACACATATATAGGCTATGCGTGTCACCAGCACCCACGTCCACTTTCCGACAATCGGGGTGGGATTTTATGGACGCCCTGTATTTTAAGAGTAATTTTCCCGCCTACCGTCCTCTAGATGAAGGATTTTAATGATCTATTACCACCTGAGTGTGAGCGAGTATGCTTCCTTTAACCCGTGAAATTGATCTGATTAGCCCCGCAATGGGTCATAAAGAGAAGTGGATTTGCTGAAACCGCGCTTCCAGTGTGTGTGTGTGTGTGTGTAGGGAGAGAGAGTGAGAGAGAGAGAGAGAGGGGCAGAAAGAGAGAGAGAGGATGCATTTGTGTTGCTGGTTTGAAGAGCATTGGAAACAGAGAGAAGAGGACGCGACATTAAGGCACATCATAGGCCGTCTTTCATGGGAGCGAACTCGTTTGGTTTGTATTTGCATGTAGAGAGCAGCAGCTTCCATTGATTGGAGCTGAATGCGCGTAAAACAGCTGTTTCTCCCTGATAGCACGAGACCGGCCACTCCATTCAGCCGCACAGAGAAATGATCTGAAACCATGTCCTCAAATCAGCACTCGACCGAAAGGAAGATTCCTGCGAATATTCCTGCGATGCGCCTCTTTGTTTACCCCCTTTGAGTTATGAAGTTGTTACACGCGACATCCTAAAGAGCACCAGTGGAGATCAAATACATGCGTCAGGCCTAAAGCAGCCGAACACAGGGTGATGGTGTTATACGAACAGACGGAGTCATATTTTGAAGGCTTATTTATCGGGGATGGATTAATGAGAACGAATAACCAAACGCAGACTAAATAGAGAATATCTGGGAAATGTATATTTGTGGAGATTGCTGTCTTCAGCGTCAGTTGAAAACGATCTTTAGATGTTTCTCTCGAGCGAGGAATTATCAAAAACAAAACCTGCACTCGAGGCTCTCGCGTTTTTTCCCTCTCACCTTGTTTGTCAGTTCTTAGAAATAAGTCAAACTCTCATTATGACGCAACTATCAGAATTTCACGTCCTCGACTGGGTTCTAAGAATTTGCAGCATAACCTACATAGGCCATCATCACACAGTTTACAAATTCAGAAAGAAAGTTCGTTCTTGAAAAGACCAAGTGTATGAATCACAACCCGCCTATGTCTATGTTCCGAGTTACCGTTATAATTCTTTTTTCTTCGCCTTTTTTTATAATTAATATGATGATATATAATTGTTGTTATTATTATGCAATATGATGCAATTATAATAATAATGTAGGCTATTGTTATTTTTTGTTATTATTATTATTTTTTTAATAAACACACAATTATAATAATTTATCTTCCAAACGTGTTGGGCAGAATTTATTATAATATTATGCTTTTTACAGTTGAGCTGCTTTGTGATTTTCCACAGCTGGTAATTGAGAAGAGAAACGTTTTGTTGCTTAAAAATAAATGTGAATATTGCAAGGGTAGCGCTCATGTTTCGCTATGAACTGAGCCCCCCTCCCCTGTCTTCATCATTCGGTAGCTGGGGTGAAGTGTGTGTCCTCTGGTTCACCCCTTTCTGTTTGGACAGCTTTACCTGGGCACTCTAGGCCGACCTTTTCATCAAATCTCCTCACATCTTCAACTGGTCGCTACAAACGTCATGGAGACTTGCGTTAAAATTTGATTCATCGCCATAAAACCTACACTAACCATGTATAATCCCCACACACACATACACATACACACACACACACACACACACACTCATATATATATATATAATATGTATACACACGCACACACACAAACATTATTATGTTTTATTATGTTACGTTGTATCATATGTTTTTTATTACATATAGCCATGACAAAACCAGTCATACAGAGGATGAACAGATAACAATCGCACTCGCCTCCACGAGCAACCAAAAATGAAAGCGGTCGAAGATTAACACAATTGTTTTGATTTATTGAATTGTATAATTCTTAAAAACAATTACAGCAGTGCTACTACTACTATTACTTACATAATAACAACAGTAGTTGCAGTAGAACAATTTTTTTTGTTGTTTTTTAATTAGGCCCAGTGTTATTGTGCACCACGTTGTTTGTAATAGCTTCTACCTTCATGACCTGCTTTCGGATTTTATCATTTTGTTCGCCCGTTCAAAAACACACTTCACCAAAATTATTACGGAGAGGGTTTATGTGTCGATAAATGGTGCTCGATAAACAAAGCGTGTTATCAGCGCACATCTTCTAACCCTTGTTATAGGATAGACTAAAATAAAACGGCCGGGTCTTAAGTTCTCACCCACAGTGAAAAGTGTGATGCCTCCTGATTTTAATCTGCCTAGCCTGACATAATCATTCACAAATTATCTACCCAATCTTCAACCTGACCCAGTATCGCTGTCTACCACCGATTTACTGTAGTGTCTATGAATCAACCTGGCCCCGGCTAAAAAGAAACGGGCCTTATTTAACATACCACCCCTCATATATGTCATGCGACATTTAGAGTAATTGAAAATCAATATCAGTGTCCCGGAAAACGGTTTAAAAATCATTGAGGTCATACCTTGTTTTGTAAGGTT
>JAUMHQ010000051.1:11685765-11697737 GCA_032361165.1 Enteromius paludinosus | reverse complement strand
TATACATAGCCTATATGAACTGCGATGTAGTTGTGGATTTTTTTTCTATTTTTCAGTTTTTCTTGTACAACATGTTAGAGCTGTACAATAGGATTCCATATTTTGTTGCGACAACCCGAAGTATGATAAATGACAGCATTTTTTTTTTTTTTTGGAGAGGGAAGCTCCTCGAATACTTCCAAACCCGTGTCTCTAGTGTTCAGGACTGTTTCCATCTACGTCCCGCGCACTAAGCTTAAGACGTTCAGTCAAGAAACAAAACACATAATCAGGATTTCACTTTTACCGTCGCGTGTTGCCTTCGAGTACCTCTAATGTACGCTCGCGCGCGGGATAATAGCTCGCGCGGATCATTACACGCGTCCGCTGACAGCTTGACAATGACAGTGAGCCAGTGCAACACTTTCCATCCAACTTCGGTCTTTACCAGCGAAAAGGAGAGGCTTTCCTCTTCGCACGGGGAGGGAGAGAGGATGCACATTTCCTGAATCGGCATTTTCAACCAATTCCGTTTTTGAAAGGAACATGAAAGGTTAGTCGCCACGATGGAATGGAAATGTTGCTATTATGATACCAATTTACTAAATAAATCATTCTTGCTCGTTTTTTTTAATTAATTTGAAATCAAATTAAGCTATTCGAGCAGCACTGGTGTTTTCATATCGTTTTCTGGACACCTAAAGAGAAATAACTATCGCGAGAGAAACGCAAGCTTGCAGAGGACATATTTTACTGTATATTTCCTGCCTGTTTACTGACGTCACGTCCAGCGGCGTCGGCAGGGCTGGCCATCATCTCAGCGCGTTTCAGAGCATCAAACGTGCAGCCCAATTACATTTTGTCAATCTGTGGGGACGGGCCGGCCAAACTGGAGCTTTACAGACAAAATATCACCCCAAGGGCCAAGCCCCCATATTACAGCGCTACCAAGTAATAATACCTGACACGTTCCCTTAATGTGGCGTCTGAACACACGCACATTTCTATAAAAGAAATGCGTTTCTGTTATATATCCCGGGTTAAAGTTTTACCCGTGCGCACTGAAGCGCTAAGGTAGCTATTTGCATCACGTTACATTTAATGGCCCCTTAAATGAATAATGAAGCAGTCGTTCGGTTGGTGTCCTTGGAGGAATAAAGAAAACTGACTAAAGATGCCAGGGGAAAGCCTGTGTTAAAGTGTGAAAAGAGAGGAAGGGATGACCGTGGTCTTACCGCGCCACTAGCCTATATGTCGCAGTCAGGGTTTAAGAGCCTCGTTTGAACATGCAAAGGAGGACCATTAGAAAAACGTGCTTGTCACCGCGAGAGGACGCACTGTCACAATTTAAAAAGAGCACACACACCACACGAGCTCCCACTGATAAAACACACAGTTGTATAGACACAAAAGACAACAGGCCACAGAACGATGGGGCCCTTAGGACATAACAACTGATATATTTTTTATTTTTATTAATTTATTTTTTTTCGTAGGCCTATTTATTTTTCTAAGCGATGCTAGTAAATACAATCGTTATTCAGCAAGTAATTCATTCCAGAAAATCCGTTAAAGAATATAAAAATACATTTATTGCATTTAAGGAAACGCAGTTTCTATTTAAATCTGTTAATTTTTATCCAAATTGTTATTTCAGGAACAGGATTCTTCTTTTTTTCTGAATTAGGCCCAAATTAATTAAGCTTAGACTTCATTCGCAGCGTCTGTTTATTCATAATTAAAATATGAATTATGAAATTAGATGCAACTAACCATAAACCAAAATCTAACTCTAAAGTAGGCTACCTGTTAATTAATATAACTCAGTATTTAAATATATAATTACAGCGTAACAATGACACCTTAAAATAAAGTAGAACCCAAATATATTTAAGCTAAGTAAAACATTTTGCGTGTTTGTGCTTTTTTATATATGTGTTTGTTGAATATTTACGCATTAAAAAAATTAGCTCCTACTAAAAAATGATAGTAAACGCTCCGTTTTGTATATGAATGGGGAGTAGAATTGGGCGCAGCTTCTGGTCATCTTTCCTGTCCCACTTTATTCAATTAGCCCAGGCTGTTGGGCCCCGCCCCTGCTGATGACACCACAGACCCTCCTTAAGTTGCGTCGCGCCACAGCTGTCTGCGAGCATTGAGCTGACTGGCGCCATCCTGAAAGAATGCCTTCACTGTAAAAAAACACAGAGAGAGCAGTGCATTCAGAGACAGAGGGAGTGAGCACCACAGAGAGAGAGAGAGAAAGAGAGAGATAGAGGGAGGGATGGAAATAGAGTAAGAGAAGAGGGTTACTACTACTGCGCATAAACACAGATTTGATCAAACTTGTGTTCGGTCAGAAGGCAGAAAACTTATCCAGATCGACCCGGCTCGGCCTGAACCGACAAACTCACTTGTTGAGTCTACGCAACGCAACAGTACAATACAGAGAGAAAAAACTTGCGGAACTTGACGCGCGTTTGGATGCGTACGCGGACTTATGACCAACATTAGCAAATGCGTTTGACTTTCACAAGCTAACGCGCGTTTATTGAACGGACGGATCCAGTTTATGCGAGCTTCTGACAGTTTGCAAATGACAGAAAGAACACAAACGAACGGACGGACTTTGTAAAAACATATATTGTCTTGTTCAATTTCAGGTGATCGGAAGTAAAAAAAAATCGAACCTGTGGATTAAACAAAGGAGGAGTTTGGACTTTTTTGAACTTTCGCGTTGTGTGTTTCGGTGAGTGTATGAACGCTTGTTAAAAAAAAACAAAAAACGATGGAAGTAAGTCCGGAGCAGCCCCGTTGGATGACCCACCATCACCCGGTCATAAACGGCCAGCATCCCGAGACACACCACCCGGGACTGGGACACTCCTACATGGACCCGTCGCAGTATCCCCTCGCGGAAGATGTGGATGTATTGTTTAATATCGACGGACAGAGCAACCACCCGTACTACGGGAACTCGGTTCGGGCTGTGCAGAGGTACCCGCCACCTCACGGTAAGTATATCAGCCCTAAATTATAGGCCATTCCATTATTCCATTCTGACTAATTTTATAATACGCAAAAAGACAGAAACCGCTTTTAGGATTGTACTGAAAATGCAACTGACATTTTAAACAGTGTCAGTATAGTTTACGTGTGGCTTACCTGAAGTGGTGTGTCACTGGTTTCACATCTTTCTAGTATTCTATGGTTATATGTCTTTTTAGGGTATACAATAATTATATAATATACTGGATAATGTTATGCATCCCTTTAATTTTAGAAAACCGTTTAATTGCATTTTAATGTGATACAATATTGTGAACACGCATACTAGTTGAAAAATATTTTGTTGGTGTGTCGTAATAAATTAAAGTATAATATTCCTATCAGCACAAGGTGGCTGGGATTCAGCTGACTGGTTTGACGATTTAATGATTTAAAAGTCGGTCTCTAAATAACGCAGCGCATTTTTCCTGTAGTAGGTACTTGAATTTTAGTGCGGAAGAACAATTGCTTTAATTTATTGACATGACTTCCTGAGCGGAATGGGGCAAAGCGTGACCTTGTTTCTCTTTTGAATTGCCCCATCTCTGCGCATATCAAAACTTTCAAAATCCGTGCAGCTTCAATAGATACTGGTGGGTATCGAAAGTCTTTTGAAAGAGAGAAACTCTCGAGGGCTGTTAATTGCGACCCTTCCCAGCGCCATCGAAAGCCACTCAGAGTAATGTAGGCCTTTACGTGCAGTTTCACAGTTTTACTCATTTGGGCTAGTTGCACTAGTTCTTTCAGACCGTTGTTAAAAGGGTTTCAATGCATAAAATATCAGACATGTTTGAAATGCGTGTAAAAACGTATCATACAAATAAAATTGTTTTGCAGCGCTGTGCCTAAAAAAAAAAAATCCTGAATGTTTTTTTGCATGCGTATTATTATTATAGCCGACACCTTTCTTTCATTCTACCGTTTATTATACACACATAATTGCGACGTTTAACGACCGTGTTTACAAAACACATCGTTTTTTTCTAATCGTTCAGATGTCATTTCTTGGCTGCTTAATGTGACGAATCCCACAGCCCCACCTCGTCCTTTCCTAACAGCAGGCTTGTCTTTTGTTTCAGCAGGTACTCAGGTGTGTCGCCCATCATTGCTGCACGGCTCTCTTCCTTGGCTCGATGGAAGTAAACCTATCGGCCCTCACCACAGTACCTCCCCCTGGAACCTCGGGCCTTTCCCCAAGACTTCCCTGCATCACAGTTCCCCTGGGCCTCTGTCCGTCTACCCCCCAGCCTCCTCCTCCTCGCTGTCCGCTGGCCACTCCAGCCCACACCTCTTCACCTTTCCCCCCACTCCACCCAAAGATGTGTCCCCTGACCCCTCAATTTCCACGTCAGGCTCGGGCTCATCCATACGGCAGGAGGACAAAGAGTGCATTAAGTACCAGGTGTCTCTGGCCGAAAGCATGAAGCTGGATTCGGCTCATAGTCGGAGCATGGCCTCTATCGGACCGGGCGCGTCCTCCGCGCACCACCCCATCGCCACTTACCCATCCTATGTGTCCGATTACGGGCCGGGGCTCTTCCCACCAAGTAGCCTGATAGGTGGGTCCTCTTCTAGTTATGGTTCCAAAACGAGACCAAAAACAAGGTCCTGTTCAGGTAGGCGTGCGCTTTACTACCCTTTGATTTTTACTAACATAATCATAGTAAGATCATTCAACAATAGATTTTCCTCAAAAAAAAAAAAAAAAAAAAAAAAAAAAAAAGCTCTATTATTGTTCACTTGCCATTCTTCTCGTTTTCCTCAAAAACAGCCTCCCAGGTTAGCCAATTCCCAGACTATTGATTTGGTCCTGTTTTTTTTTTTTATTGGTCTGTGCCAAGGCTTGGCTATCAAATTTGGGCACAGTCCCACCTCCCTTATTCAAAGTACATCAATGGCTCCACTCCTTAAAACACAAAGGAATCTTCAACGATTAAAGATATTAAAACAAGATAAGGTTAAATAAAAAAACAAAAAACAAAACATCATCTATTTATTAAAAAAAGTATATTAATAATTAAACAAATTAATTTGAGCTTTTATATAATCCTTTCGCTTGATTAATTTACGATGCTATAATCTAATCGTTTTTTTCTGTTGTGGTATCAGTTTGAATAATCAATCCGCGATAGACTTGTTCTATTATAGAAATGAGAGATTTGTTAACACGCCTGCTTTGCGCTATTCCGTGATTATATTCCGCTTCGAAAAATATTATATTTAATGTCGTCCAGCCACAAAGCGGAATTAGCTTCCCTGATTTATTAAACGTCGCTCAGCATATGCAGATGAGTCTCCGCGTTTGAAGCGGAGAGCTAGGGTTTTCCGGATGTGGATGTGTGTGTGTGTGTGTGTTTTCTCTCTCATCTCTTGCTCCTCTTGTGCCTCGCAGTGCACGGCCCGTCTCTCTCGCGTTTATATGTTTAAGCTAATCCAATTATTTTCAGACTGCTGCACGCGACAGTTGCATTGTTTACTTTGCGCAGAAACTTTGATAGAGTCCGGATGCGCCGCGGATCGCTCGGAATAACGAATGAGCTGGCGCGATGCACGGCCGACATGCACGGACAGAGCGTTATCCAAACACACAGAGAAAATGATTTCAAAAGGTCAACCAGCTTTTTAAATGCGATTAGCCAGCGGACGATTTTTAAATCATGGTCTATTCATAACGACTGATTTGATGATAATGAGAGAAAATATCTATTATGCGCTCTCATAATCGCTTTAACCTGTGTGTTATTATTATATATTTTTATTAAGGTTATTATTATTATTATTTCTATAAATAATATAGCCATTTAATTCGTTTGCTGTTTTATTTGGAATATTTATTTGCACAATAAGCATAAACTATAATGAAGAACTACCACTAAAGTTCTAGTCTCGTTCTTATTGGGTGTTATTTTGAGCCAAAGTTGGACGCAAGCGTTGCGCGATTTTCTATAAATGCAGCAAAACGCTGTTTTACGCACTCGTGTGTGTCACCGTCTGAAGTGATATGCTCGCGAGCTCTGTGGTTTTTGGGGCTGTAAGTAGAGGCACAAAGAGACTCGTTGCCTCCACACATGAGGACAAAAATGCTGCCGGGTACAGGGGAGGGGAGGGGAGGGGGGGTTCTGCACGGAGAGCTTGTTTTTCGTTTCAGCGGAGCGACCGGAGGCGTGGGTCACTGAACATGTGAAGCGCGCGCCCTTCACCTGTCAGTCAAACGGAAAGAATGCCAATCAAACGCTACGGTGTTTTAATTACGTAAAGAGAGCGGGTTACACAATGAGTTAATTAGACCGCCGCTTTCACTTACTGTTGCTGAATCTATTTAACATCATTTCAGCCCCAGAATCTAAAATCTCCTCTTGCATAAATAATTATTCTCAGCCACATGGTTTAATGAACCGGGAGGTTGTTTCTTTGGAAATCGAGTTTATCCAGCCATATTATATTTGCGATTCCCTCTATTGATAAATGATGCAGTATTTTGAAGACATCGTTGTTGAGAGCCTGCAGTATGATACGTTTGATAAGACCTATCTCTGTGTACATTTTCACAGCATTGCCTACTTAGAACCGCTAAGTTATTTGTAGATCTTATCAGATGATGTCATATTTGACGATTGAAGAGTTCAGCTCAGTGATGTCATATTAGATAATGCTTTTTATGTGGTAATGCATTCATAATAATAACAACAATGTGTTATTAATGCATTTCCAGATTAAATACTTTTTCATCAATGCGACTGTTTAGCCTGTTTGATATTGCATTTTCCTATTTTTGTGTAAAATGAGTTATTTGATTGAAGTGTGCAAAATGTCTGTAATATTAAAATAATTATCAGTACATATTATGTGCATAATACTGATATGTAGGCTAACTGAACATATTTCATTGCGACCGGCCACGGGCGTTTAATATGTCCACTTCTGGCGTGGCCTGTGATGATTGTGGAGTTGTGCAAGTGTGTTTTAATGGTTCTAAAAAATCAGTTGTGCATGCGTGTGTGTGTCTGTGTTCGCAGAGGGTAGAGAATGTGTTAACTGCGGGGCCACCTCGACTCCTCTGTGGCGGAGGGATGGCACCGGTCACTATTTGTGTAACGCCTGCGGACTGTACCACAAGATGAACGGACAGAACCGACCCCTCATCAAGCCCAAGCGGAGGCTGGTATGTGGCTCTACTGCACTGCATTAATGACACTTGTCTCTTTCTCTTTTTCTACCCAGGAAGAAGTGTTAGCTGCAAGAAATTGACTCGCCAAGCGCAGGTGTCATTTCTTTAAGATTAAGCAATAGCAGTTATTATTATTATTATTACCAATAATGATAATAATGCCATTTTATTTATCAGATTTTATTTGATTTTCCTTTGATTTTTTTCCGCTCTAAACAAACCCGTAGGCAATTTTATACTATCGCAAATATTGCTGACACTGTGTCTACGTGTCAGCATAACGAAATTTGTCACGGAGAGACTTCAAAGTGTTGTGAAACGAGCGCTTATCTCAAATGAGTACGCGTGGGAGGCGATCAGCTCCAACAGGTCAAATACGTCTGCAGAAATTAGGTTCAATTCTGACAATATGCCATTCATCAGGGGACACTGTTTCACAGGGATTTAATAAATGAGAGAGGGATAGAGAGAGAGAGAGAGAGAAAAAAAACCCTGTGTTTTTTCAATGGCCTGGCAACACAGACACGTCTCTCTTTTGGGCTTTGGATAGAGTCGAGGCTCTTGAGGCGCAGAGAAATAGTCCGAGCGCTGCTATTTTGGCACCGGCCTTCTCTCCCTCTCTAATGTGAAAAGCCGACTTCCCAGGAAAAGACCGGCGGATATCTGAGCGCTGCTGATAAAACTCCTCGAACAACAGCGCTCGCTCCCGCAGTCTAAACAGACAGGCGAGAACGCGCAGAAAGGAGTCACGACTTCAGATTGATCTTCACTAAGCTCAAGTCGCCTAGAAAAAAAAAGAGAGAAAATAATAGCACGAGGAGAATAAAACGCGAATGACCTGTATAGAACAAATATTCTTCTCTTTGCCTAATTGAAATTATTTGGCAATAAAATATAGCTGTATTTTCACATTTACAAACGACTCCGATCGAAAAAAACAAAAACCCGGCAACTTATAATAAGCAAAGTCCCCCTATGTGACGCTTCAGTGAATCAAGCTCTTGATTATCAGTTCGGCTTTCAACAGAATCAAGCGATAATTAGTCATTTCAATACGCACCGTCAGAACACAGCATGCATTTTCATTCGGCATATTTCTAAATATGCTGCTGATCCCTACAAATTCATTGCATTTCTTTTAAGTTTTCCCTTGTATTTTTTTACTTGTTGTTTTTTTTTTTTTAAATTGACTTTTTACTTGTTTTGATATTATATTTGATTATGTTAGTAACTGCTTCTAATTAATAATTCTAACTGCTTTCAACCAATGCATGTCAATTCAGAGCAAGATATTTCAGTGCAGCATATTGATGTTAATAAAGATTGCTAATATCTAACTGAAGGTTGATGTTTAAACGTGGATCCATTTCATGCAGAGCGGCTGTTTTCTCCATCATTTAACGGGAAAATGTCATCAGCTTTAATGGGCACTATTTAAACCGGTGCTTTCATGTCCTCTGTAAATATTTGGGTTTGAGAGGGCATGTGCGCAAGCCACTATTTTTACCCTAGAGTTTAAGGCACCAGATCTCTTTTCCTCTGACATATCTCTGCATTGCTCAAAAACCATTTGCAGCTTCAGGAAACAGGAGGGTTGGGGGCCATTAGCACTGTAGGAATGCAATCATCATCTGAACTTCTTATATTATGAGTGTAATAACCTGGATTCTTTCTGTGTGTGTGTGTGTGTGTGTTTCCTTCAGTCCGCTGCCAGACGAGCGGGGACCTCATGCGCCAACTGTCAAACGACCACGACGACGCTGTGGCGGAGAAATGCGAACGGCGATCCCGTCTGCAATGCCTGCGGCCTCTATTACAAATTACACAATGTAAGCTCCATAGCTGTCTTACACTTATCTAGTAAGATATTTTCTATCTTCTCTTTGCATGATGGCAGCTTTCATGCCATTTCTTTCATTCTATATCTTTCTTTCTCTTTCATTCATGTGATGACTACGGATTTTTGTCACACCAGCTGTCTCATTTTTATTTTCCCATCAAAAATGAAGCCTGTCCGACTAGCCTTACTAGTGTTGTGATTTTCACACCCCAGGGACAACTTAACCCAATCTGCGAACCTGAAATGTTTTAACGTTCCCCAATGGTCTCAAGCCGCTAGAGTCAATTACATGCAGGGATTCGTCTTGTTCTTCCTCATATTATTATTTATTTTTCTGGCTATTATGCCCGAGCTAAACTGCTAGTACTGTTGTACTATTGAATTACACTTCAGTTGGTGGTATTTCTATGTTAAACATATGCCGCGGAACATTTTCATTCTACCTAATCAGCTCTGGTATCCTGTATCATCACACTTTGAGGCCCCACACTCCTGTTTCATTCCCCTACTAGTCACGCAAGCGCACCCTTTTAAATCATTTTGCCATGTTGGTTTTGGCTGGTTCTTAAGAACTCGAAAAAAAAAAGAAAAAAAAAATCCCCTAAACCTGACCTAGGTTATCAGGGAAACAAATAACACGTATTATCGTTTGAAACAAGCAAGAGTTCGGGTAATTGGAAAATGAGTTTGTTTTGGTACATCCTATTTTCTGTGAAGGTCGGCTTGCTTTGAATCAAATTCCAGATTTGGCATGCTAAATTACGCCCGAGCCCTCTCCAGAGTGTTCTTCGCTAGCTTGCATGTTTGCATTATCACAAGCACTCCCATCTCTCATTGAGCCGGCAGGGATTTGTCAGAAGAACTGAGTTGTGATTGTATTTTGTATGTCTGTCAGTTTGGGGTTAGACTTCTGACCTCTTTCATTCTCAGTTTCTTTATGTGGTCATTACAACCCCCCCCCCTTTCCCAAAAACGGAATAACAATTAAGAGCGTTTCTAATAGCCGACGGATATAAGCATGTGTTTTTTGTGATGCCCAATGGAGATGTTTTAAATGAACAGTTTTGCTTTGGGGTGTGAATTCACACATACGCACTGGCACATTCACTCACATTTACATTAGTGGTTGGCCAATATGGGTTTTCCGATAACAGACATCAATGCGGATATCTAGAGAACAGTTTTTTGCAGATATTTTTGATACAACCCAATTTGATGTTAACAACTACGATGGTTACGAATACTGAAATTCCATGACTGAATGACTTAAAATGACAAATTTGGACAGCCGCTATTTTTGAAGTGTCCAAAAATCGAAACATTTTAAGTATAAAATGCACTGTTTATTAAAGTCTTCAATCGGACGCCTGTAAAGGAATACGTATCACTTAATAGCTCTTGCACAAAGCATCTACAGTATAGTGTTTTAAGACAGAGAGGGAGAATAATACGGTCCAATTATGGGGTGAAAGTAGCAGGCTTTGGCAGATGGATGTGGCAGTGCCCGGCTGGGTTTCTGTCTTTGGCAAGACTGGGACCGTCCATGCCTGGTGTCAGGGCTCCAGAGGCTAAATCCAGCCTAGTCCTGATATGACCCGACACAAACACTCGTACATACAGACACGCTTGCCATATCGGCGATATAGTGTAGCTCTCTTACACATGTGCTCAAGTATTACTATGAGTGTGGGAAGTAAGCATCAATGTTTAACCAAATCCTAATCCTAAAAACGGACTTAAAAGGGTGTCAAGTAAAGAGGAGAAATCATAAATAGGATCGGTTTAATACGGTTTAATCGGAACTGTTTCTTCAAGACAGAAATGACATTAGATATATAAAAAGAAATATTTTGTGCAAAGAAAAAAAAAAGTTGAACCTGTCCAAACCTGTATGGACCATAATTATACCATAATATAATTAGATGGGGTCTAAAACCACACTTTCGTTAAAAAACTTTTTGAATCCCTTTGGGTTTCTCTGACGGTTTTTCTCAGAGCAGTCTCTGATCTACTAAACTCTGCGCAATGGTCCGAAATTTCATTATGAATTGTCTCCTTTGTGTCTATTTTTATTTCTCGTACGGGATTTTTAGGAGAATTAAGTTAATACTTAAAAGAAACATCACTGGTTTCAGGTCTCCTGGAATATGAAGGGCCGATCTCAAAGCAATAAATTGGTCCTCTGGATGTGTTATGAGACATTTTTCCATTATGCTCCTGTCTTGTGTAAGAACGATGGTCCTGTTGCCATTATTAACATGTGCCGCTTCTCTCCTCGCAGATCAACCGACCGCTCACCATGAAGAAAGAGGGCATCCAGACCCGGAACAGGAAGATGTCCAGCAAGTCCAAGAAGAGCAAAAAGTCCCATGACAGCATGGATGATTTCTCCAAAAGCTTGATGGAAAAGAACAGTTCTTTCAGCCCGGGCGCTCTGTCGCGTCACATGACCTCGTTCCCGCCCTTCTCGCACTCCGGCCACATGTTGACCACGCCCACCCCCATGCACCCCTCCTCCAGCTTGGCCTTCGCCCCTCACCACCCTTCCAGTATGGTGACGGCGATGGGCTAGAGCGCCCTTCTACCTCCGACCGCCCAATCTCCCGACGGTGGACGTCTCAAAGCACCGTTAACCTTGAAGCCTGTCACCCGCCGCAACCCTCCGACCTTGAACCAGCTCTCTCACACGCTCCCCCAAGACCCCATCTCCGGTATGTCCCGCTTAAACCCCTCCAACCCTATATAATGAGGGAAAGACAGTGAGAATGAAAGAGAAAAGACAATGACTTTCTTCATCGCCCCTCCAATCATAAAGCCCCGCGCTGATGCCGACCTTCATTTGTGTACAAATGCCATCTTTCCTGTGGGCATCAAGGCACAAACATTACGAGACTTTAAACAAACCTCCTCTAAACCCCCCCCCGAC
The DNA here is from genome assembly GCA_032361165.1 of Enteromius paludinosus. Lineage (NCBI taxonomy): Eukaryota > Metazoa > Chordata > Actinopteri > Cypriniformes > Cyprinidae > Enteromius > Enteromius paludinosus. The sequence continues at coordinate 11,685,776 of JAUMHQ010000051.1, read as the reverse complement.
CCGCTCCCTTT
>JAUMHQ010000051.1:11648028-11658327 GCA_032361165.1 Enteromius paludinosus | reverse complement strand
TAAATCACTCGCGCTTAACACTTCATTCGCGTCTGGTGTGAACGCAAGAATGAATGTCTTGTTACGTCCACGAATGCGTTTGTTTATTTGATATAATCGGCACATTTGCTGTAATGTAATCGCACAGGCTGACATCGCGATTGCGATATGATTAAACGTGCAGCAGTAGCTGCCAATGTTTTTATGATTTACCAGGTGATTTTGAAAGTGATTTCAAATATACCATTTCTCTGTGCCTATTATAGTTATAGCTGTGGCGTGTAAGATTTTTAGAACTATATCTATATTGTTATCTTTATAGTTATCGTCCTCGGTGTGAATGGACCTTTACCTGTAAAATGTTGTGTAAAAGCCTATTCACAAGGACTATATCGTTATCTTTATAGTTATCGTCGTGGTTTAATTTGACATCTATGTATTATATATGTATGGTATCACATGCATCCTTCACGCAAAAAGCCATTAAAATAGTGAATAAATCCAAGATGGTGGACGAGATGAGAGAGAAGTCGATTACAAATAAAAGAACTACAAAAATCATTCAGCGTGATTAAACCTAACTTTTAAAAGCTATACTTGTGTGTGCTTTGTTTATTTGTTTACTTACTATAGTATTGGACTGTTAGCTTAGCAACATGCTAGCATCGAATTCTGCTGAAACCAATTGGTAGTTGGGTTTTACAGTTCTTGAGTGCTATTTATACTAGTGGTATGCATACTTACCATTGATGTTGTCCATTCCAAATTGGAATGGGGATCCTCTTTTAGCAAAACAATAGATTTTTAGAACAGATTTGTATACATATCTGTATTTTCTGCTGTAGTGTCTCTTGAAACTTGACAGGATTGCTGCACGTGGACACACACACACATTTACAGCCATGCTCTTGGACACGCTGAGGGCTAAAGAGACAAAATTATTGATGCGATCAGTGACTTTATGATAGACAGGTATTTCGTTGCTGATACATGCAGCGCCTACGGTTATACACAGGCACACAGCCTAGAACTAAATTTGATAAATAAATTAAAGATTGCATCTCACCACACTAGATACAACTGATGTCACCTTTCTGTAACTTTACCTCAGGACATCTGCACAAAGTGTCCGTCTGCATTCTCAAAGTGCCTTAAACTGCACTCCCAGATCATACTCATGGTTTTAATGACATTGTTTATTCAGTGATCACATGAGGAATACTCAAACAGACAGAACATACTTTCTAAGATTGTATAAATACAACATTATTTTTAAAATATGGCTTCACAGAAGACTTAAATGCTAATATTTGGTTAAACACGCAGCTGAAAACACACATAATGCTGTACTAGGATATCGCATAAGCCTTGTATGATGAGAAATTGTACAATGAAGGAAAAAAAACAACCAGATTGATTTTGCATATGCCAACACACAGCTAATGTCTATTGAACTTTTATGTTGTCTTATGCAGAATCAATAATTATGCCAGAAACCTCTGCCACCAAAAATCTCGTGACGTCAGTATATATACAGTACGTGTGAGATTACTGGTGTTTGCTGTATAAGTGAAATTGTGTTGTGTGGGTATGCAGGAGTGAGAGAAAGACGAGGGAAAAGACATTGAGAGGGAGTGATCCTGTATCCGTGATCCTGCTCCTGTCTTGTTCTTCTGGATTGGAAGTTGTCTAGGCAGACAGGTTAGTTGCACTTAGCCAACAAAAAGAGCAGCTGCTAGAAAAAAAACAAAAAAACAACATAAATAAAATATATTTGAAATGTCTTACAAAAAAAATTAAAAATACTGTGATAATAGCAAAATAATCTTTCTCTCACTCTCTTTGTCTATATGTATACATATTTACTGCTCAAAAACATGTGACTCTGAAGACTGAAATAATGGCTGCTAAGTATTCTTTTCTATTGTATTTTGAACAAATAAATGAATCCGGTTAGACCTCTTTCAAAAAATCTTAAAGATTCTACGTGTGTGTGTGTGTGTGTGTGTAAATAAGAAATATATAACTTGGCAGTTCAAATAATGTTATATATGATATATTAATTATATGTATGTGTCATTAATGATACGATATAGAAATATATACGATATAACAACTTGGAGTTTTGTAATAACAATGTTATAAGACTGTTATGACATGTTTATGATGTATTCTTGCTTTTTTCATGTTTTGCAACGCTTACTGATTTCTTTCTTTTTCCTCTTTGTTTTCACATGTAATTTGATGCACAGCTGTATATTTAAAAGACCGTAATGCAGAAGAACATAACCCTTTCTTTTTTGTCTGTCTCTGTCTTTCACTTGTGTTCTCCCTTGTGTTAAGTAACGCAGAGCACTCCTAAACGCGTCTGACAAGACAATACTCGTGTAAGCACAATGAAGGACATCTAAATCTGTACCTCAGGCACCGTCTCTCTCTCTCACTCACTCTCTCTCTCACTCACTCCATCTGTCTCATCCAGCACAATGGCCCTAATGAAAAAGAGACGCACTGTCTTGGCTTCAGACGTTTGTGTGTGTGTGTGGAAATGGAGCTCATTTTCAGACCTGTATGAATTCTTTCTTTGACACCAGGCTCTTTATAGAGTTATTGGAGACTCTGAATGTTGTGTTCAGACCACTCAATCAGGCCGTTACTGAAGAAACCAAAGCTTTTACATGCAAACACAACTTCATGCCTTTGAATTTCGTGCTTGCTTTCTCTTTCTGCACTTAAAGGAATTAAAATGGGGTTGTGATACAATTGCCTGTATTTATTTATTTTTCAAGACATTTTCCGTATTTACTTTCACTTGCGTTTTAATCATATTTTGATATAGCTCACTCCTACTTTGATCATATTGAGCCAGCAGGTTCTTTGCCATCCACTTCTAGTTCCACTGACCATTCCCAACATCAATGACCTTTCTAGCACATTTACACACATCATGTGAAGTCAGTCAGTCTTAGTCTGATGGTTTTAGGCTTCAGTGACATCCCATGTGATCCAGCACCTCACGTTTATTTATGGTATTAACCATATTTTGAATGCATTGATTTCCCCTCTGTCAGTGTTTTTTTCCACTCTCTTGTACCTACCTAACAGGAAAGACAATGTTTCTGATGCTTTCCTCAGTTTTTTTTTTTCCAGTGTTGTTTTAATATAAGAATATATTATTATTGCAGTATTATACAGAGTTTTGATATTTTATCATATCATATTTTATGATTTTTAAATTTTTTTTTGTAAAAGTTATTTTTCTTGGTTTTGATATTTTTATTTATTTAAATTCAAATTTTTTGACCTTTTGAGTGCTTTTTATTTATACACTGACAAAAAGTAATTTGAAAAATTGCTAGTAATTCTTTTTGTAAAGTTTTGTAGAGGTAAAATGTGTTCCACTAAATCTGTTACAATTGTTTGTTTGTTGCTTAACGGGGTCATTAGATGCCTAGTTTCCACAAGTTTGTATGATTCATTAGGGTCGTAATAAAATGTCTATAACATACATTGGTAAAATTTTCTCACATCCTTTTTACCCTTTCAGAATCAGTTCTGTTTTATTCGAGCCATACCAGTACATGCTGCTTTAAATGCTAATGAGCTCTGCTAACCCCGCCCCTCTCTTCAGTGAAGCGATAAGCTGTTGTCATTAGACTGTCCAGCAACTTACTTCGTGGGAAGGGCCTGTGCAGAACTATGTCATTCTGGGCAGGAATCTCAGAACAGCCTGATTTAAGAGAGGGTTTTTGGAAAATTCACACAAACACACACACACACATGTTGATTTTTGTGATTTATGGGGACTCTCCATAAGCATAATGGTTTTTATACTGTACAGACTGTATGTGGTATTGCCCTACACCTAAACCTACCCCTTACAGGAAGCCTTTTGAATTATGGGGACATTATACAAATTTGTGTCCTCATAAACCACATAAACCCGCACACACACACACACACACACACACACACACACTAGTCCTTTGCACAATCTGACATGTGCTTAATATTGAATTGGAAATTAGGTGCTGGTCGTCCGGTCAGAGGAGAACTGGCCTCAACTAAGCCTAGTTTCTCCCAAGGTTTTTTTTTGGGATGGGGTTTTGGTTCCTTGCTGCTGTCGCCTCTGGCTTGCTTAGTTGGGGGCACCTAATTTCTAGTGATCTCTGCATTTAATAAATAAATAGTTTAATCTCATCATTATACATTACCATCACTCTATTTTATCATTATAGGATAAATGTGTACACACACTTCCAACACATATTTAGGTTTAAACAACTTGTAAAGTGAATTGTGCATATGGTGATTTCTTTAAACTAAACAGAAATTCCCAGTAGCTCAAAACAAAAAGTTTTAGTTATCGATAATAACCCTGCTGTAACTTGCTTTAAACTCATTACATTTCCGACTAACTGTTTACATAAACTTACTTACGAAATGAAAATGCGCTTACTCTTTAATAACAGCAAAATTACTCAAGTAACATTCACTTACTCCTTTGTAAAAAGCTCTTCCTGTGTCCTTTAAAAGTACAATTTTATAACTCAACATTCAACTTTGGTTAAGCAACAAAACTGCAACCACCCAAACCACCTTAGCAACTGAACAATCTTACAACCTCCTGTTGTGGACAAGCATCAGTTTTGCACGGGCAAACACTACTCACAGTTTCTCTGGAACTGTATCTAGTTGATAGCACACACTCTCTCTCTCCGGAATGACATGAATATGCCCCTATCTCTCTCCGCACTGACAGTATTCTTCCACACAATGGCCTAAAATTACCCCTAACGTTGACTGAGGGCAAACTAATTGCAGGTGTAATAGTTGGACTGACTCGTGTGTGTGTTGAAGATTAAAGTCGTACTTGAGGTACACCGCAGGCTGCCATTCAGGCCTAATCCTACAGGCTTAAATTATTACAGTTGACAACAGTAACTTCAGACTACACCCTGAGACACACGCCAGTCACCCTTCACCTCTTTTATGGATAGGTTAACTCTCTTTTGTATGCGAGGAAGAGTGTTTGTCTAGGGCATTTCATCAATGCTCAATTAATTCTCACCATCTCAAGTAGCCTGACGTTAATGCCGCTTTGTTTACCTTTGTTCTACAGCCTTAAACTCTAAGCCGCCTCAAACGGGAAAGAGACAGAGGGCATTTGATCCACCGATTTCAAGTAGTTTTCCAAGGTACAGTACGTCTTTATGAAAGCTACACCGATTATTCACAATACGGCGATCAGACTCCGCAGTTCGTCAGCTGAGCGGCCCGCTTACCCTTCTTAATATTAATTAAGGCCTTTCTCTTCCAAAGGTCTTCTCTTCTTTCTTCAAGAGAAGTGTTTCAGGCTCAAGTGACGCCTTGGAGTGAGTGTGTGTTTCTGAGCGCGTGTGTCTTGTGGTCTTGGCGCAGCGGTGGGCTTTTGGAGCCATTGTCCAGGCTGGCTTTTGTGTGATGGATAAATGACCGCTCAATGGAAACGGCCAAGAGTTGAAGTGGTGTTAATTCGCCTTTTCTAGACGTTTGACTGCATCGCTTTAGATGTTTGGCTTCAAAACAAATGACAGCATTTATGAGTTTAATTCCCAAATAGTTACTTTGAAACTGTAGCTTTTGAAGATTTATTTATTTGTAGAGAGTGATTATTTAGACACTATAGAGGGTGGACGGGAAGCAAAATTTACCCCCCAAAAATAAAACTAAAACTCTATTGAGCGATGTATAAAACAGATTTATTAAATAGATTTCCTAAAAACCTTTTCTGATAAAACCTGAGATTCCTGTCCCTCCATTGAAAGTCCATTGCACCAAAACTTAAGATTTTCAAGGGATTTCTATAAACCATATAAAGAAATCCATATGAATCAAAAACATAAAAAATAATCCATAGTTTGTGGTTTAGTTCAAGTCATTTATATACGGTTGCTCATTCACACATAACCATTGATCGGCATACAAAAAAAAGTGAGGTTTGCCAACCAAAGAAGATTTTTCTCATGCATCAAGCAAGTATGCAAACATGCAAAACTGAAGTTGATCTACTGATGTGACACATACAGTTTTGTTGATGTTTTTAGCTCCATTTCTGGATTCTATTAGTTGTATTGCTGTCTATGGAGGGTCAGATGGCTCTCTGATATCATCAAAAATATCTTAATTTGTGCTCTGAAGATGACGAAGGTCATGAAGGTCATTGTGTGGTAAGTAATTAATGACAGAAATGTCATTTTTGGGTGAACAAACCCTTTAAGTAGTTAAAAATACCAGCATTAGTACTGTTGTAAAGCACATCTTCTGAATAGCCAATACCTTAAAAAACCCTAACTACTATTAACTATTAATAAGCAGCATTTTAGGTGTTTATTAAGGCAAATGTTATAGTTAATGGTTTGTTAATAGCGAGAATTGAGACTTAAAACATATTTATAGTATATTGGATCATTTAAAGATGATAAAATTCCCATGCTTTTTTTGTGTATTGACAGCAAAAGCAATACGTTATCAGTCATGTTGCCATAAAGACAATAGAAGGTAGTTTTGGCGCCTGTATGTGATGTGTGTTTGTCTTGGACGTGACAAAATCAGATGCCTTCGAAGTGAGAACAGCTTGACAGGTAGTAAGTTTGATTGATGTATTGCCCCCACATCTACAAAGCTGCATGAGCAGTACAATGTACAAAGACAGCAGTGTTGTGTTTTGTTGCGTTAGCATTGCTAGCGCTGATGCTAAACGTATATGTTTACAATAACATATTAATCAAAGTTATGAGCAAATACAGTTCCGGTGGAGGTTGAGTGTGTGTTTTTGAGGAATTTGGAGTCAAGTTTACTTGTCATCAAACAAATTTGACTGCATTTGAACAACTTTAGGTGTTTTGCTACACAAATGTTTGCATTAGCGTGCTAAAACTATTAGCGTAAAGAAACAGTCAAACATTCAACTGCCTTCAGTTCCTTCAGTTTTGATCTAATATGTCAGAATGTTTGTGTGTTTAGGAAACTGTTGTCAAAGAGCAATAGAAATGTACTTGTATTGCTAATATTGACTGGTTTGGCATAAAGTTGAGTAGCTTTCCCGATTTCTAGTCCGTTAGGTAACCTCTGCTGGTTTGAAGTAGATTTTTTTTTTTTAAAGTTCTTAGAAGTTGTGTTATGAAACACTAAAACAACTATTCATAGAAGCTGTGTCTGTGGTTCTTTGGTAGAGAAGTTCCTTGAAAATTTAGGCGGGGGCAAATTTTTAGTCTGTGTCGTATCGATTTCATTTGAATTGCATCCTGTGAACTGATTTTCACTAATTTTGAAAACACAGATATGTCATAAAGAAAGTAGGGTTATTTGTGTGCGCACATGTGCTTCTATGAGTGTGTGCACTTTTGCAGAATGCGATGGAAAGCTGTTAGTGGTATTTTGAGTGTGCGTGGTGACATGTTATCTAATTTGTCACACGCAACAATGTGATCTCATTAGTATTCGTAGATGTTTGTGCACAAACTTCAAATGCTCATATGTTTGGATAGAAACCGATACACACAATACAGAAGTTTCGAAAGCTAAACATCTGTTAGATATACACACACACACACAAATAAATGAATGAAATATACATTTTCATTTTTATTTGATACTTTTTGAACTTAGACTTATAAATACATAGTGCTTTCAAATGATTAATTGAGATTAATCGCATCCAAAATAAATGTTTTTGTTTACATAATATATGTGTGCTGTTTATATTTATTGTGTATAAAAATACACACACATGCATGTATATAATTAAGAACAAATGTTGTTTATATATTAAATATTTATAACATATAATATAATGCAATAATAATATAAATAATAATATTTATAATATAAATTATATGAATATAAATATTGACATGAAAATACATACTGTATAATAGTTTTTGTTTTTTTAAATATTTACTGTATTTGTGTGTGTATGTATATAGTGCTGTCAAAAGATTAATCTTTTAAAGTTTTTCTTTACAATATATATGCGTTATTGCTGTGTTTGTTTATTATGTTTATATTAAAATACACATAGAGTATATATTTTGAACGTATTTACATGTAAATGCATTTATACATTTTATTTTCTTATATTTGATATTATATCTAAATATATTTAATATATAAACATAACATATTTTCATAAAATATATACATGCATGTGTTTGTATTTATATATATACTTAGTAAATATACACAGCACATACAAACATATTATGCAAAGAAAAACTTTTATTTTGGATGTGATTTAATCGCGATTAATCATTTGAACATGAGCTTAATATTCACAACAAAAACGTTTGTTTTTTATGCGATTAATCGCAAATTATTTTGATATACAAATAAAATCATCAAAATGATTAAATTATCAATTAAATTATTGGTATAAATTTACATTTTTTTTATAAAATGAATCAAATTAAATCTTGAATCCCCATATAAGTTTTTACTGGAAAAAAAAAAATATATATATATGACATTGTATACTAATATTTATCAAGAAAAAATGTGTGTTCAAACTTTTTGTATAAAAGGCAACTTTCAAATAAATAAGTTAAACGTTTGCGCAGTCTCACTCATATTTTGTTATCATTTTGACATTTTAGAATATTTTTAAATCAATGTAAACCAATAACCCAAATGGAAATATGGTATTTTAGTGGTAATATGAAATTATTAAATCTCATATTTTAGCTTTCAAAGTATTCACCTGTTATAAATCTCAAATTGTGTAATTGTGCAAATGTAGCCATGTTGTATGATCTTTTATTGAAACATCACAGAAACTGAATACATGCAGAGATAAAGAGAGAGAACGAGGGACTGAGAAAGTGAGTGAGGGGAATGGAAATACACCTGTTCATCTATTCATTTCAGTCCTTTAGTCATGGCACCGGTTGCCAAGATACACAGATCACTTTATATTAAATTTCTGCTACTGAGCTGACACTTGACAGTAAATTATCGTGAAAGGCTTGTTAATTGGATGTGTGCGCATCTGTCAGATGCATTTCAACTCGGGCTACATTCTTAAAAAAAATAAAATAAAACTGTCTCTCCAAACTTTGCAAGTCAATCAGCCCAAATAATTTTCAACATTAATTTGCAAAATCACCATAAAATGAATTCATTTGATTAATTATCCCTGTGTTACAGTCCATGGCTTTCTTCCCCCCCCTTTCAAAATAACTCTCAGGCAATCTCCTGAACTTCTATCCAGTGATTAATGTCTGTGATGAAGAGGCTGTTCAACTTTAAAAGCTTCCTGCTTTTTGAAAGCAAACTATTTTCCTCAGACGAAAAAACAACAACATTTGCTAATGATCGCAGCTTGTTTTCAGACCGACTGTGCACTTGAGGGAAGGTTTGGATTAAAAATACCATTAGAAAATCATTATTTTGTGCGAAAACCTCCCAGTTCTTGGCGAATTCCAGGCGTGCTTTCTCGTGTCGTTGTTCAAGGCGGCTGTACGTGTCATTAACGACTCCTTGCCTCATTAAAATGTTTTTGTAACCGCTATCTTTCCGCAGCAGTTCTTCCTCGGCAGACAGTTTACCATAAACACAATAAACAGGGGGGGAGTTTACGTAATTGAGCCTTTCTCGCAGTAGTTTTTTTTGCAGAGGGCAGGGTTTCTGGATCTAGTATTGGTCTGGTCGGAGGCAGTGAAGGAGTTTGTTGAAACCTGTTGAGCTGGGCTCTGTCGACGCGTCTGCACTGTTGCTCTAGCAGGCCCTCGGGACCTCTGGCGGACAATGAAGACCCTTGGGGAGGGGTAGAGGGGTTCTGAGGTGTTTGATATTCATGAGCTCAGAGCAGCACATGGTGCCTTGCCTGTCCCAGTGTAAACACCATTAGCATGTCTTGATCAATTAACCTCCCTACTATTTAGAAAAAATGCCAACGTTTCAGATGTTTTGACTGAATATATACACACACACTGTATATATATATATATATATATATATATATATATATATCTTCTGTTATATAAAAGGTACTGTATATCAAATTGGTTGTAAAATGTTGAAAGACTGGAAACTGCAAAAAAGGGAAAAAAAGAGTAAATTTTAACAATTTTATTTTTACTTAATGCAATAGTTAAATGCAAAAAAACCTACAGTATTTTAAATATATTTAACATTGCTTGCTTGCTTGTGAGAATACTAAAATGATAAAATTTTTATAATATATATATTTCGAATTTTTATTATACACATTATATAAATGTTAGTTATATATTTTATATTTTATATATATATATATATATATATATATATACGTATATACAC
>JAUMHQ010000051.1:11630920-11647928 GCA_032361165.1 Enteromius paludinosus | reverse complement strand
TATATATATACGTATATACACTTTTTTTTTTTTTTTTTTTAATACACTTAATTAAATGTATTACACACACACAAACTTTAGGATTTCACAGTCAGGGTCACATTTTATTTTTATATCTATTATTTTATATTCATTATATTTTGTTTTATTTTGCATTTTGTTAATAATTTTAATACACACATACAATTTATAATATGAAAGAATTAAAAAAACATTATTGGTTAATAAGTAATTAAATATATACATGAAAACCCATTTTTAAATTACATTTCATATAAAAACAATGTATTTATATGCAATATATTTTAATATGTAGATATCTATTCTACGTTACAATATTTAATACATTATTTATTTATTACATGACATTAAGTTAATAGAATAAAGATAATTAATACATTTGAAAACATTTTTAAGTTAATGACTTTAAGTATTTGATATATTAATTTATATTATTTATTTTTTGCATGTTTTATTTATATTGGCTTGTAATTAATTTCACGAAGCATCAATTTTCACTGGTTTATTTTCATGTCTGAGTCAATATTCATCTATTTTCCAGCATGGAATCCTTCTGGCGGAGATCTTCCCATGCCATTGTCCCGCTTTTATCCATCACTCTTTCTTTTTCCATTTGTCCTTCTCTCCGCCCCTCTCTTATCTCTGGATCTCAATATCACACATTAGTTTATCACCAGCTCGTCTGTGCTAGCAGAGATAGGTGATTATAGCTCATCATTACAGCTCTGGATGTCTATGTGTGTTCGGTTTCTCAGGAGAACCAGAGGGTGGTCCCAGTTCCCAGCACTCTGAGGGGTCTCTCCTGAGACCAATACAAGCTCGATTACAGCATTATGCAGCATCATAGTGCTAATCACAACCAGTCAGAGCCGTGGACAGTGATTGTGTGTGTGGGTGTGTGGAGGCGGGTCAGTGGGATGTTAACTGGGCTGTTAAGCGAGTGTATTGTGTGTGGTGCCTGTATAGTTCCTCCTCAATGTTTCTCTTTGACCTCTCCACCCCGTCTTTCAGTGGCGCGACATTAAATTAACACGCTAATAACTTCTGCGTATAAACGTACGCTAGCTAGCATGCTAAAGCGCTACATTCTGATCCGTTCAAAACATCAAAACAAAAGTAAAACATACAGTTTCCCTGCAAAAACGATGCTAACATTTTTACGAGGCGTGACAGAAGTGTGTTTCGGCCCATTGTGAACGTTGGTACAGGTTTAGCATAAAATCCGAACCCAAAGTCGAGCATAAAATCAGTCTTGCTAGTTTTGTTAAAGATATCCTTGTGTAGACAGTTCTAATGTGCTTCGGTCACCCAACATTGACCTGCTAGCGTTTATTCAGCGCTCCCTCATTTGAATGCTAAATACAGCATTGACAACAAACTTGAAGCATGTGAAATCAGTCTGAGATTGATTCCCATCCCCTTCCGTCGCTCGTTTCCTGTTCTCCTCTTCGTTCAGCCATCCGTTTGATTGCTGTTATAGGCATCGGTTTGTCCCTGGAGAGTGCTGTCTTTTAAACCGGTGTAATAGGGTCAGGCTAATATCAAACGAATGACAGCTTCTCTCTTTTCATTGCTAAAAAGGCTAAACTGGTGCATATGTGTCTAGCGTTCCTATGGCTGCCAGCTGAGACCCCTGTGGGACAGCGGGCCTTCCTCTCCATCTGTTCTGGTGGGCGTAACTCCCCCCCGATTACCCCGTCCAATTTGTTCTGGGTTGCGTTTACAGCCCAAAATCTGCCTAGCGGTTTGCTTCTAATTATGACCTTAAAGACCTAATAACCGGTGTGTTTATAGCTTTGTGGGAGTGTGTGTGTTTCCATTTCACTCATTGCTTTGGCTCATGTTCTGATTAGTTATTTTACAGCGTGACGGGGTGTGTGTGTGTGTGTGTATGTGTGTGTATGGTACATTGAGATCTGTAATTAGGAACCATGTGTGTGGCTTTCTAGAGTGTGCTCAGCCCGTAAGTGCCACTGTCCAAGATATTAGCATTAAGAGAGACCTGTTGAACTGTGGGAATTTTTATTTCAATTTTATTTGATCAGGATCTGATTTTTACTTGCTCTAACGCAAACAAATACACAAAGAAATGCACATTTCAAATCAATAATGATCAATTTAAATGATAGATCTTCATTATATTTTAAACAAGCAAACAATAAAGCATTCAAAATATAAAAAATATATATTTTGTGCAGTAAATAATGCATTTAATACATTAATAATACATTAAACAAACATTAAACTTTTTAAAATGAAATCTTTTTTTTAAACAAACAAAAGTAATTCATTTTTTAAATGCCAAGCAATACTGTTAGTTCTACAGTTAATACAAATATTAATATTTTTAATTCAATAATATACATTTTACTATTAAATTAAACAAAATTAACTTGAATTAAACTTAATCATAATTGAATTTTTAATTTAATTAAATTTTTATTATTATTATTTTTTTATATGCATATATGTGATGTGTAATTCTTTAAAAACATGATAAAAAAACAATACTTCCATTTCATCAGATTAAAATATTAGAAATTTTACAAAGCAGTCCAATGCAGCAGATTGTACTATTCACATTGCAATACCTTCAAAGTCAATATTATATTGGATTTACAACTTCTAGCGCAGTTTTCAACAATATCAATATATTTCAGAGGAAAATACACATTCATTTAAGCGTTGTATACCCCTGATATTTAATTTCTTTTTGCTCATTGATTTCGCATGTATAGAAATATACATCTGCACCTCACAAACGTACAGAAACACACGTGCAGACACCATTTACATCAGTCTGATGTCAAATGCTCTCCGAATGGTGTATTTTCGTAGATTCACTCTTACACTTCTTTCAGGTTTGTCCTGTACACAAAGATATTAGTTTGCTGTTACCAACCCGCATGTCAACCAAAACGGCAGCTTTGGTGCACCAGTAGCCCTTTAAATCCAGCACAGTCGACTTAGTATGTTGACACTAAAGTTTGCGTGTGCCATAATTCTGGCTATGGTAATAAATCTTGGTTTAACAAGAGTACAGAGGTGCTGTGACCTGTGTGAGGCTGAGATCTGTGTCTGTGTGTCCTGTCCTCACAGCAGGATTAGATAAATTACCCCGCCTCGTCTCACCCATGCTAATAGCCCTAATGAGGCAGAGACATGGTGGATGAATAGAGCCTGCCTGGAGGGGGCCATGTACCCCTTTCAAATGAGGGAGGGGGGCCTGGGTTTTTGTGTGTGTTTGTGTGTTTTTCTCTTGGGTGTAGTTGTATGTGTGTATTGTTTGTGAAGCCCATAGGCTTTTGAACTTTGGAAATCAAAGGTGGTCTGTGTGAAGACCAAAAACTCCCTGAGGTACTCTTCGTCCCCTAGGCCTAACTTTATCACATTCTTTCTCGGTTTCTTCTTTTCTTGTTGGATAGATCCAATAGTCATTTATATCTGACTTCAATAACTTCATGATTTTGAAGAATGGGTCCAATTTGCATTATGATGCAATTATGCATCATGTATTATGCATTATGTAATCATTGTCAGGCAGCCAATGTATGTGCAGCAATATTGTCTTATTCTTAACGGCATTCAGTTTTTTTGTGGCAATGTAGTTTTACTTATTGTTGAATATAAAATATACATTTTCCTTTTTTTAACATTGTGCACAAATAATTCAAAAAATGTTTTTTTAAATTAATACATAAAAAATAATGAATAGTAAAATAATAATTCAACAAACACAATATATTAGTATTTAGATTAAATCAGAAAAAAACAAAAATGTAATAAAATGAATAATACATAAAATAATTAACAATGAAATGTATTTATTGCCTCAATATGGTGGCATAGGTGTTTATACAAATGTACATTTTATGCACAAATGCTAATTTATTGCATAACATTAGTTTGCAGAACCTAATGTAATAAAAGTGGATTAAGTTATATTAATATTTTTGATTTGAATTAACCAGATAATGTTTGCTTCCGATTGAGATCAATAAGATAAGTATTTTAATGCTTATCAAGGCTGAATTTGTTCAATAATGTATCTTGTGAAATCATATTATAATTTAAAACCGTTTTCTATTTTAATATACTTTAGTCTATTTAAATATAATTAGCCTTCAGTCTTTAATGTCACATGATCCTTAAGAAATCATTCAAAAATGCAGATTTTATTTTATTTAAAATTATAAAATATTTTAAATTACATTTATTTTATTTTATTTTGGAAACTTTTTTTTTTGTTTGTTTTTTTTTGTTTTTTACCTTTTTATTATTATATTATAATAAAAAAAAACCCTACAAAAACGGCATTTATTCAAAATAGAAATAATTAGTAAAAATACACACTGGACGTTTAAATAAATGAGCAAATATGTGTTAAACTCATAAAAGGTGACTGAAGTATTACACTTTGCCTCCACATAAATATATTATATTTTAAATTATATTAAACTAGATTGTTCCATAATATATTTAATTTTTACTGTTTATTTATTTATTTATTTTTTACAAAAAATGCTTCCTTGATGAGCACAAGAGACTTCCTAAAACATCAAAAATGTCACCACATTCCACACATTTTCTTAATCAAAAAACAAATGTTTTATTGCAGTGCAGACTTAAGCAACATGTCATTTCCGCACAATGATCGTAAATGCATACCATTAACTGCCTTATTGAACTTGAGCGTGCTAAAGGATTGGCAGAGTTCAAAGGTTAATCTGTCATTGTGTGAAATCATCTGTGTGTGACCAGTGTGTGTTACAGAGACTCCAAATATGTGTCTTGACCTACAAAATATGTGAAAAATGTGACCATCTAGACATAGTGTACAGTCATAATTTACAACTTAGTTCTATGCATCATGAACAAACAGCTGTCAGATAAACAACAACAGTGAGACTGTGTGTGTGTAGGAGTGTGATTGTAGAACAGGCCCATCTTGGTCGGTGTTAGTGTATAAAGAGGAGGTATATGGTTTGACAGAAACCCCAACAAAGAGGTTCAGTTTACACACTTCACTACGCAAACTCTCACACACTTTTGGTGGGTTTGAGACCCTCTCTGGGAGCCTTTAGATATCTAAACCGCATGTACACCTCATCCAGCACCTACGTTTGAGGGTTCACCCCAGAACATCACATATTAAACCCTGCTATCAAATATACAAACGCTCGATTTCACACTGTTAGGTGTCAAACCCAGAACCTAGTCACCCTACTCAACTGAAAACATCAAAATAAATATGCAAATCTAAATGGATTACTTCTGAAATAACATATTTTTTCACAAAATTATGTGAAAATATAATAAATAAATAACACTGCATCATCCTTAATTACCTAATCAAGTTATCTCTTCAATAAAGAATTTCATTGGAAATTCTCATTACTGCTCAGTCGTTTTCCACAGTACTGTAAATAGGTCTTGATACTAATCGTATGTCAATGTTTGTCCTGTCTTTTGTTGACAGTACACTGACAGACCATCATTGACACTTTTCTAATGGCCTTAAATGTAAACACTATAATGAGAGAGAAATATTGTTTTTACTGCTATTGTTAAAGTTTTATGCAAAAAGGCACCCCTTGCAGAATCTGTGAAAATGTGACAAATTTTAACAATAAGAGATTATACAAAACACCTGTTGCTTTTTTTATTTTATTTTGTAATTAAGAGATTTAACACAAAAAAATGTTTACATATAGTCCACAATAAAAAATTTTTGTAAAATGTATTAAAATTGTTGCTCCAGAAGGAAACAAGATGCATTAAGGGCCGGGTGTGAAAACTTTTGAAACAGGATGAATTTGTGTAAAGTTTTCTTATTTTGTTGAAGTTTCATTTTTTCCCCCATTTAGTACTGCCTTTTGGAAGCAACAGAAGATACTTGCATGTTTCCGGAAGACAAATTAAATACAATTTACCTTGATTTACAAATTTAAAATGTTTTCACCCCCTGGCTCTTAATGCATTTTGTTTCCTTGTGGAGTATCAGTGAATGTTAGAACCTTTTTTAATAGTTGTGAGTTGAGTCCCTAAATTGTCCTCAGTGTAAAAAGATAGATCTCAAAATCATACAGTCACTGTTGGAAAGGGTTAATATGCAACAGATGCTGGAAAACTGAAGAATCTACAGGACCTGGAGGAAGAAAGGTGCTCAGTTTAATTGTTCAGAACAAAACAAGGGACTCATGAACAACCGTCACAAAAAAACCCAAAAAAACTGTTGTAGATCATCCAATTAACCACACACCGTGTTAAGAACCAAGTGTTCACAAACTTTGGAGGGGGGTTATTTTAATAATTTTTGCTATTTTTTTGTGGACTATATGTAAACATCAATTGTGTAAAGTTGTCTTACTTAGGACAGTACTAAATAAAAAAAAAAATAACATGCATTTTGTATAATCGCTATTATTTTGTTAAAATTTGTAGAGACAACAGGGGAAATAAAAAGACTGAATAAATAAAAAAAATATATATTTATTCTTTATTTTACCTATTAAATTAAAATTTATTTAATTACATTTTTTTTAATTTAAAAGTCAACAGGGAAAATAAGCATTTTATTATTATTATTATTATTTATTTTTTTTTTTTTTTTTATGTCAAAGGTCATGCGTCTAAAAAAAAATCCTTCAGTCATTATAAAATCTTTATAGTGGGTGCAGGACACTATAGTTCATTTTCGTATATGATGATGGCAAAACAATGTCAACTTTGGCATACAGTACCCAAATATTTTTCATACTGTGGACGACCAGTAAAATTTATAAACATTTGCGACCAGAGAGTGATTTGACCCTTTGACCGAAAGCTATGTAGGAAAAAGTTCAAAGTTATCTGACATTATCAAGATGATACAGTTTAACTCTTGAGTTCATATTTTATTACCATTTTCTAATAAACTGTGATATTTGATAAAAAAAACAAAAAAAAAACAATTACGTCTATAGGAGTGTGATTTTGAATATTATATACAGTAAGTGAACTTGTGTGTGTCTGGAGACTACAGGCTTATCCATACGTTATTAATACTCGCTGTCTCTATGCGATAGCTATACTACTTTTTCTATATCCTGAAGCAAATGTCTGGGCGGCGAGTAGATAAACTCATTTTGCTCAGCTATTAAAAAGCTGTAACACTCTGGAATTACTAGACTGTAATTGATCGGCAGGTGTGCTAGAGTCAGAGAGTCCCTCCCCCCCACTTCATTTTTTGAAGGGGTTGGTGTTACGCAAACCTCTGGCACAGCAACTCGATTTTCCAGTTTGCAGTGTTTCCTCTCTCATTCCTTTCAGTCACTCATCAGCTTTTAAGGCAGTTGAGCTCTTGAAAACAGTTGAAACAAATCATTATGCTGTTATCAGGCTGCGTGCGTTACTTTGAGAGAATTTTTTTGTCGTTTAAATCGGTAAAGAGTCTGTGTATTACAGTACCTCTGTGCCTTACCTGAATGTTTAAATCACGATTCCCAATAAAAAAATATTTAAAGGGACAGTTCTCCCAAAAATTAACATCACCAGTTTTTCATCATTTACATTCAAAACCTGTATAACTTTATTCTGTCGAACACGGAATAATTGCATTGCATATTTTGAGGAATTCAACACAATTCAACACCGTAAAGTCACCCGTAGGATTCTAAATAGTTTTTGAAGTTCAAACTGGGCGGAGCTGGATGTCTCCATTTTGGAATTGCGTCACCGCGTCACTCTCGGATAATCGAAAATAGGTGGGAAATGGTTGATGAAACCAAACACCCCTTGCTTGACAGTGGTGACAGCAGCCGCTATAATTTCGCAGAACTTTAAAGTTTAAGAGAATTTAAACCGAGTTAAAAAATAATAATAATCACCCCTCACCGGATGGCCAAAATTATCTTACCAAAAGATAACCATAAATGACCAAAACCACTTTTTGTACCAGATTTAATTTTTTCGCTGTAAACTGGCCATTTTATCATGGGGAGTCTATGGGACTGACTCTTTTTGGGAGTCAGCCTCTAGAGGCAAGTCGATGAATTGCAGTTTTAGTCACTTCCATGTTGGTTTCATGAGAAAAACCGAGACGTTGACACTTGACTGTATGTCTTGTGCACTATATCCTATTTCTTCTGAATTTGCGCATTGGCTTTGTGTGCAGAACAAACTCAAATGTCAGTAGAAATTCGCTGAAATCATTCCTTCGGTCATACCATTTAAATATCACTTGCGTTTGCGCATGCCGTGAAGTTTAATTACACAACAACAGGCTTTATTATAAGGTGCCCTGGTATGGTCCATTCTGATTTGTCAGCGGTATCTGAAACAGGCACTAGTTTCATGTCACGTGTTACAAAATAAATGTAAAATTCAGTATTTAGCCTTTTTGCTAGGCTAATTGTTTTGTATGTCGTAGTGGTCATTATTTTGTAATATACAAGGGAAAAAAATGATAGAATAGCCTAATTAAAAAACAAGTAGTTTGCATTTATTTGTTTACTTCAGTATTCATGAAATAAGTGGGACAATGTAGTCTACTTGTCAATATAGCAATATATATAATTGAATGGATTTAAATGTAAATATTATTTATTGACTTGGAATATCTAACTTAAGATGCTTTCTTTCTTTTCTTACAGTTCGACAAATGCTGGACACTACTTGCTTTCATTACATGGAAAGAAATTGAATAAATATTGCTCAGAATTTCTCCTGTCGTGGTGTTTGGACAAAAGTCACATAGGTGTGAAACAACAAGTGGGTGAGTAAATGATGGCAGAATTTTCATTTTTGTCAGTTTTTTACTCTTTGAACTCAAATTTAAACATATTGGCAACATAACACATTCCTACTGTTTCCTCCATCGTTTGACCCAGACGCATTTCCCTTGCCTACTGAGGTATTTTTACAAAATTTCTTGTCAGATTGCTTTTAGTGTGATGGGTGTGGAGCTTACTGTGATATTACTTTCCACCCAAATGGACGGAGCTTGGGAAAAAAAAGATTCATCTGATAAAACTAATGAGAGACATTTTAATGCTCAAAACGTGTGTATTGAGTTGCTGTAATGTGGCTAATCTAAACATGACATCCGTCCATTAAACTATTGTGTGTACGTGTATGTGTGTGCACAGAAAGTTCGGACCTTTCTAAGAAATGTGGTACTTTTCCTCATGCTTGTTAGCCCATTATCAAACAAGCTCCTGGAATGAGAGAGTCAGGGCTTCCTGGTGCCTTCCTGTGTTGTAATGATCCAGCTAGCCGTCCAAACAATACTTAGTGCAATTGCCGTACTACCTCATGTAGTCATCACTTCGGCCCTTCCTGTTCAAGAATGATTCAAGACGTAACATATGACGGTTGGAACCTGATCGTGGCAAAATGACATTTAAGGAAGGGATAACATTTCCATTTGCTTTCAGTTACTCGAGAAAGTAGCAGGTGTGATTATGGAAATGCAGGTGGATTATTATTATTAGTTTTAATATTGTACAGTATATTGTTTCAACACACATAAAAACACAAGTTAGAAGAAATTACGTTATTTTTGGTGAATTATCCATTTTAAAGTCTGTATCAAAGTTTTTTTACTCAGCTATATTACAATTTATGTTTATATAATAAGAATCTATATTTAGGACTCAATGTAGTATTGAGTAAAGTGCTATTGATGTTCTTAACTAGTGCATATGGACAATTTGTCTAATTATCTGAAGGGTAATTGTGATGTCATAATGACTGATGGATATTTTATTGGTTAAAGCATGCTACTGTTGTCCCAATAGTATAGGTCTTTATGAAGTTAGCAAGGCAGAGAACATGTTTATCAAACACACACATCTTAATGAGCTTCAGAGAGTGTAGGGCACTTATGTAATTACCTTAATGAAATATAATTTACCCCAGAGTAGTCTTTGGATAGTTAGTAACTAACTCGCTCGATCTAGGCTGGCTCCGCCAAATGGGGACACACAAGTATATAAAGATGGTTCCTTTTAACTCAAAATGCATGTGTGCGTGTGTACCAGCATGTCATTTTCCCCTAAGAATGCAAAGCTAAAGCCCTGTGGTGATTTTCTCACACACACTTGTTTACACACTAAACACTAGCAGTGCTTGGACGATGGGAAAATACACTCTCAGCACAACCCTCATAAAGTGTGTTTGTGTGAGCGCATTAATGTACCAACTACACCTTAAACTGTGTGTGAGAGAGAAAAAGACAGGTGATGTTCAACCCGAATGTACTTTCCACTCACAGGCTGTTTGCTATTTTAGTCCTGTTGCTAGGCTAGCGCACACACATGCTAGCGCTACGACATTATTTGTTTTTTTATAGTTTTAGCTGTAGATGTTTTAGTTTGTAAAACTAAATGCGACTGAATTCCAGGCAGCTAAGAGCACATTTCTGTGGTAAAAACAGCAGCAGAAGTAGTGTTTCCTATCACTGGGTTGGGTGTGTGAAATTAGCAGCGCTGCGGCCGCAGCCAATCACCTCTTATCTGATCATTGATTATCATAAACATCAGTGTTAGATGGAAAAGATTGTAACACTAGTCAAGCAGACAGATTACGGTGATAATCAAATGATGTAGTGAATGTCGTTGGCCTGCTTCTGTTAGCTAACATGCTAATTGCTGTTGCTAACACACATAACTACCTCAAAAGCGTGTGTGTGTCTGTGTGCACGCCACGCTCTGCTGCTACTTCATAGTGAAGTATTGTGAAAGTGCTGTCAGAATGACACTCGGTCCCGCTGCTTCAACACGTACGCACCACCCGAGGCAAGCCAGTTCTGGAGTGCGCTTGTGCACTTTGTGTGTTCCCAGAAGTCTCGCTTTAGGCTGTGACCTTTTCACTTTTTTATGCTAATGCTAATCCCATTGTGGTCTGTGTGGCTAAAAGTCTATTTGTTGCTTTGTGATCACCTGTTATGTTGTATAATATGCCATAAACTCATGCATGAGTGACTAAAAAAAGGTCACGTTTCTTTTTGATAGTCCACTATAGACATTCTACTAACTATAAGCAACTTTGTAACTACATGTCAACTAATTCTCATTACTTCGCAACTGCATATCTACTAACTTTCAGAGTAGACTGTTAGGGTAGGTAGTTTCTCATAGTCAGTATGTTGTATTTTCTGGTCCCATCAAAAATAAAGTGTTAAATGTTAACTACAAATACTGTTAGTAGACATGTACTTGGAAAGTTATTTACTGTTAGTAGAATGTCTGAAGTGGACCAATTATAGTGTTACCAAAAATAATCAAAGTAAGATCAAAAGCAATAGAATCAAAGGTGACTTGAGGTAATATAGTAGAATTGTTTGCAGCAGGATACACACGCCGACGTTCTTGGTGTGCATGTAGGTGAGTTTGTAGGCCTCAAGGTGTTAAGGGCCTCTTGCCATCAACGCTGTCCATTTTCACATGTTTGCTAGAAATGGCTGACCACTTTTTCCTGTGGTTGTAACTGTTAAATTCGATCACACATTTACGGTCTAACTGAGAATGTACTGTACAGTTCTTTTTATATGCATAAAGCTTAAAGTAACCCAAACTCAAAATAACTTTTTATTTCTTTAGATTGATGTTAAATATAACATGATGTTAGTGTATATTTTGGTCACACCTATTTCCAAAACAACAAGGTGAACTTACCTACCAGTAATGTTGATAAATGACACACTGGGATAGGTGATACACTGGATTTTACACATTCATTTGACAGAATGACAACAGAGAGAGTGACACATAGCTGATGATAGCTGAAATGTGTTTCGGGATTTCGAGTGATCTGCTTTACATAAACTAACAGTTGATGGTAAAAGTAGAGTCTGCATAATAGTTGCTTTAAATGAAGTCTTTAAATAGATGGACGGATAGATGAAGTGTAAAGATAGATCTAGCTATTGTAACCTGTTATATAAAAAAGCAACTCTTCGTTGATTCTGACAAGTTGTTAGTAGCACAAGTTGAGTTAAAGAGTTAAGATCCCACACACCAGCAGCATACAAACTTAACCACACCTATTAATAGCTTACGGAAAAGAATTGCAACTCTGCCAACTGTAAACATAACCTGCAGAGATCTTTCAAACAGCGATGAGCAGCTGTTTAATACAAAGACGTGGTACAAAATAGCCATTTTGACAATTTTGAGAGGAGCTTGATGTTCAATTTCATGCCTGACAATCTTTCCGTGGCGTATATTGCTCCATTGCACTATTGCTTTCCCACCCATTTGATTTTACACCTACAGAGCACACATTCAAAGCATTATTTACAGTTATTTGAAAGACAAGGGTGTCTAATCATAAATACGGGTTAAAGATCATTAAAAGGCTAATAACTGCAGCTAAGGTTTTGGCCACAGTTCAAGCCTTTATGCTAGGCTTTTTTAAATCGCTAATTAGCTCTGTTTGCCAAGATAAGAATATCGTAGCTGTTTCTTTTTACAAGTAAATTGACTTTCGAGTTGTCAGTTATGATTTTTAAAACTGATTTATCGTCTACGCTACAGTTTTCACTTGTAGCTCTGCTAAAGCATATTTAGCTTAGCAATGCTAAACTCATGTGGAGATGAGAGAATATTGAGGGTTAAAGCTAACACAGTCACATGGACATTTCAGTAACACTTTACAATAGGGAACACTTATTCACTGTTAACTTTGACCTTTCCCTTAATAAATTCATAAATTGCTGCTTATTAATAGTTAGTAAGGTAGTTATGAAAGGGTTACTCTGCCCCAAAACCATAAAAAAATGTCAATTTTGGACAGCATCAGGTAACTGCACATTACGTATGCAGTTCTGTATTAGACGCAATGGAAAGATATAGTGTTTGTGCAAATCAAAGCGTAAACGCACATAGAGTGCAAGCATGAGCGTAAATTTCATTTAACAGTAGGGGGGACAATAAACATAAAATTTCTCACGAGCAATTTTTGAAGGTAACACAAATAATACAGTCAAATTGTACTTATAAAGAAATGTCACAACTGTGGAAAACTTTGCATCCACCCCCCTCCCCCGGGATTAACGCCCATGCATACACAACATATATTTCTATTGCGTCTTACACAGAACTGCGTACGTAATGTCCACCGGATGCTGTCCAAAATGACGCTACAGAGATTTTAAAGTTTTGGGGTGGAGTAACCCTTTAACAACTACCTAACTAACTATTAATCATTTAGGAATTTATTGAGGGAAAAGTCTGTCCAAAATGGTGCAACAGTTATGTTACGGTGCAGAATCTTTAAATAAAATGTTTATTTTTTTTTTTTCTTTTGCATATTGATTTCTATTTGTATCACCCCAGTTTACCACAAATACCATGCTTTATTTGTGGTTACCATGGTTTAAATAAGGTTTTATTTGTGAATTGTATATTGAATTCATACAAAAATGCTACCTCTCGTGAGATTAGGCTTGAGTAGATTTGAACCTAAATTCAATAAATATTACTCTTGCTATGTACATTTTATTTTTAAAGACTGTTCGAAGAAATATCTGAGATTAACTGAGCTCTCAATGTTAAGGACAGTAAAATGTCATTTGAATAAGTAAAATAAAATGCAATTCTTCTGTTTTAAAATACAACAACCTCAGGCTGCTACTTTTTCAAAATGATAGGATGTTTTAAATATCAACAGCAGTCTGTGTACAATGCGTACACCACTGAATGTGCATCATGTAACTGTTCCTACCTGTGTTTGAATGCTTGTGTTTCTGGCTGTTCACCACAGTTATTGCGCCCACTCAGCCAGATCTGACATCACCTTTGACAGGATGGCAGAATAAACCCACCCACATATCAACGCAATTTAACCTCACTACTCAAGACAGGATGAGCCTACCTTTCTCTTTCTGTCTTTCGGAGGAAGACAGTAGCAGTGGTGTCACTTCACACGCTGTTTCACCTAGTATATCGCCCCCACACGTCTCCTTTCCTCTCACTCACAGGAAATTGCGGGCATGACACGTCGCCAAAGAACATGGCTCTTTTCTTTCTGAAATTCTGTTGCTGCTCAGTCTCTTCTTCCCCCTCATTCTGTGTGGTTTATCACTTAATTTTCAACATCTTTGAACTAATTCAAAAAAATTCGGCTTGATACGATTTCAGAATCCCATTTAAGGCATTTGTTTTTTTCATTCAGTAGGCCAATCGTGTTTGTTCAAGTCCTGGTGGTAAACGGTGTTGTGAGGCATCATGTAAAGTGCATGTGAGATCCTGAAGGTGGTGCTTGGTAGAACTAAAAAGGAAAGAACTTTAAAAGGAAAAAAAAAACCTGCCATTATTTTCTCACCCTCTTGTTGTTTCAAACCCGTATGCCGTTAATGTATGTTTTCCAAGAAAGTGCAAATGGAGAAATTACTTTACGCAGTTCTTTTGCATACAAAATACATTGATACATCATGTTACATTCTCAGAAAAAAGGAACAGATGCTGTCACTGGGACGGTACCCTTTCAAAAAGATACTAATATGTATCATTTAGGTATATGATTATGCACTACCTTGTACTTCTAAGTACTAATATACACACTTTAAGAGTAAACAAGGTACAAAAATGTACACTTTAAAAGTGACAACTTTTGTACCTTTTTTTTTATTCTGAGAGTTGCGTGGAAAAGAGCTGCATGACGGTCTTCAAAATGTCTACTTGTACTTCTAACTAATACAGAAGTAAATAATAGCAGTTTAAACTTCTTTCAGTACATTGGAAGTAATTATTTTTGCATCATAAAGTGAAGAATCAAACAAGTCACAATGGATAAAATGAATTATACTAAGTCAAACAGTGAAGGTGGTGCATTGTTAAAGCCAAATGGACCACCTCAAAGTCAAAAATGCCCACATATTTAAATTCAAACAGAAAGTGACGAATGAGTATGTCTACATTAAAAAGTCTCTATTTATTCCCAGTGTTTGTGTGTGTCCTTTTGTGTCCTTTTTTTTTTTGAGTTGTTATAACATTAAACACAGGAATAGGGGTTGGGTGGAGGATTTTAGACAAATTATGCTACACAACATGATAGATTCTTAACGATGGCCTTTGACACAAAAACACAATTTAGGGCAAACTATCAACTACTTAAAAACCTTCAGTTTTCATCTCATATTGCTTTGCAGACCTGTATTGCTGGTTACAGCAAATAACTATCTGTAGTAAAAAAGGAAAATGTGTACACACACACACACACACACACACATACACAGAAGCAGATATTGTACGTTCCACTCCACACCTCTCCGCAGGTGATGACAGATTAAACGGATTTCATTTCATGGCAGGGTCTTCAGGGCAGAGTGTGTGAGCCTGACCCGACCTCTCTCTCTCATACACACACACACACTTCGCTGGGCTAATCCTGAGACAGTAGAGTGGTCCAGATTAGGTGGTTTATTTTCTGAATTATTATTCATGTCCATCTTTCAGTACACATTGTGTGTAGTTTACTTGTGTGTGTGTGTATTTATTGTACCTAGGTTCCCTTTCGACACTTTACTCGTACTGCGTCTGATAAAACTCCTTTTTCCTCCTAACTGAAGCCTTTTTAATCACGCAGTGAAACTGCACGGCCATTGGTCACTGCAGTGGTACTAAATAAACCAATCGGCTTGGCGCCGTGTTGTGTCGACCAATGGCCGCGGCTCCTGTCGAAGCTCGCCTGAGGGGGCGGAGCCGCCTATATTAAGGACAGCTTCGTGCCAGGACTACTTCTCCTTCAGCGACGTGCACTTTGCTGTCCTACGCTGTTGACAACGCTTTAGCAACTGGAAGATTCCCCTGCCGCCATCCAGCGTAACTGAAAGATCAAATTCTATGTAAAAGAGCAAATTCTTGGACTGAGATGCCCGGTCGTTGCTGCTCGACATGCAGGGCTCCCCTGCACGCTGAGGACAGCCACAGGGAGTGTACTGCCTGCCTTGGAAAATTCACACGCAGACACCTCTCTGACTGGTGCCAACTAAGTGATACCCGCCCCCGAACCCTGCCGCTTCGTAAGACGCAGCGGGGCAGAGGGGTGTAGCGCTATGAGGACGACGAGATCACGCCAGTGCAGCCCCCGCGTGCCTCGCGTTCTCCCCAGAGAGCAGTTTTTCCCATCCTCTTCCTGAATGTGGATAAGCATCCCTCCGCAGAGACGAGTGACCTCATTTTATTCGGATGCAGCGAGGACGATGTCCTTCGCAGCGTCAGATACAGAGGAGCTGCCGGGCTCAGGTGACCCCACCCCCTCTACTCTGACAGAGCCCAGCGCCGCCAAGCCAGGAATGGACGCCAAACTTTTACGCGTTCTTTCTAAAGCGGTCAGCGAGCTCGGACTCGATTGGACTCCGTCTCAGGAGCCCGCCCGGAGTCCCTTGTATGAATGGTTCCTGCCGGGGCGCCCACAAGCCCCTCGTCAGAAGACCATGCCGTTCTTCCCCGAAGTTCACAAGGAACTAACGAAGTCCTGGAGCGTGCCCTTCTCCGCTAGACTCCGCAACCCTGCCTCCACTGCCTTTGCGTTGCTCGACGGTGCTGAGGAAAGAGGCTATGAAAAGCTACCCCTGCTGGACGGGTCTGTGGCCGCTAACCTGTGCCCGCCCACCGCGATCGGCTGGAAGAAAATGCCCGCCCACTCGTCCAATCCGTGCCTTTTCTTCTGCCGGACAAGCAGCATCGGCACTTCACTCGATGGCTGTCCTTCAAGTGTTTCAGGCTAAGCTTCTCGCCGCAGGCGATCCGTACGCCGAACTGAGGAGCGTGACGGACTTAGCGCTGAGAGCTACAAAGATCACTGTTCAGTCCATCGGAAGGGCATTGGCCAGCCTCGTTGTGCTCGAGCGGCATCTTTGGCTTAATCTGACAGACATTGAGGCGGATAAGGTGCCGTTTCTGACACCTGCGTGTGTGTCTGAATAAATAGGCTCTCGCACAGCAGCCTCCCCCACCGAAGCCTGCGCAGCCGAAGAGAGCTGCGCAGTAGCTCGACTTCG
>JAUMHQ010000051.1:11616826-11630820 GCA_032361165.1 Enteromius paludinosus | reverse complement strand
GGCACGAGCCTTTACCTATGTAAAATCTCCTTGTGTCTCTGGCCGCTCATGTGCCCAGACCGCTATCGCAGGCCATATGCCTTTAAGCACAAGAACGACATGAATGCATATATGCGGGGCTTCATATCTCTGCATGCTTATGTGACTGTAAGCCCCGGCTTTGCCTGGGCTCGCTCTCACACTCGATCGTTCCTCACTTGCAGCACTGCGGGATTGAACTGAGTTCCCATAGCATCTTATCAGATGCAGTACGAGTGAAGTGTCGAAAGGGAGCGTACAGGTTACTTCCGTAACCCAGGTCCCTGAGACACGGGAACGAGTACTGCGTTCTATGCTGCGCTGTGCATACCCATCACTTCAGTCGAAGTAACCTGAAGTCCTGGCATGAAGCTGTCCTTAATATAGGCCGCTCCGCCCCCTCAGACGAGCTTCGACAGGAGCCATGGCCATTGGTCGACACAACACGGCGCCCAGCCGATTGGTTTATTTTACTACCACTGCAGCAACCAATGGCCGAAGGAGTTTTTCCCATAGCATCTTATCAGATGCAGTACTCGTTGCCGTGTCTCAGAGAACCTGGGTTACAGAACCTGTACGGTTTCTTCCTTTTGGCACAGTTTGGGGAGTCGGTCAAGTTTAGGATGGATATGTACTGTAAAATTTTGGTATTTTTGCTAATGGAGTGGAACAGATTAAAAATTATTAAAAAGTCAACAAAAATGAAATCAAAATGTAGTTTCCTAATGCAGTTTTCGGGAATAATTGTGAATGACTTAGCAGTGCATAAATAAAATTTAATAATTGCAGACTTCACTTTATAAATGCATTCAAGAATTCATAAATGGAATGGAACTTGCTTTGACCTGTCTTCTATAAGTGAACAGGGCAGGGCTCTCTCTTAGTTTGTTATTGTTCTTTGGTATATTGTGTGCTCGTTTTTGTGCTTGGTTAGAGTTAATATAATGATATTCAGTGTCATATTTACTTTCCATATAATAGGTGCGGCTTTGTGCAAAGCTGTAATACTAAACACACATAAACAAAGCTACTGCATGTATTTAATGTTTGAACTGGCTTAAGTATTATCTAAATAAATTGGCTATCAAAAATTCATTTCATAATGCATTATTTTATCCAGGTTTTATCCATTATTTTAACCAAGGGCTCTTTTTCTTTTTCTGCATGATTATTGGTAAGTGAGACGTCAAATTGAACGCACACACATTTCCATTTTTTGTTTTCCGACAAACTCATGGATCAGTGCTTGAGATAACATTCCCACCCTCGGTGGTATCATACACACAGTGTGCATTCATGCATACACACACTCATGCACACACACACATATGCCCTAGCGAAGCCTTTAGCTACATAATACTGTAGTGTGGTCAAACCACACAGGTTCATATCAAAGAGTATGAGCAGAGAAATCACAGCAGTGGGAACCAAACAATAAAAAGTAGCAAAATTCACTAAATGTTTTTTTTGGATGTTTTTGTATTATTATTATTATTTTGGATGTGTACTATGGTGCTTGCATGCTTTTGAGCATGGTACTTTCAAATTGTTTTGTACATGGTTCCATGGTATTCTTTGAAGTATGCTGCTATATCATACTACATGAATTTGGTAATCTCTCCATATTATGGTTTTACCATTACTACACAGTGCAGTACACTTATATGATGCTTTTTGAAAATGGCTGAAAAAACACAGAAAAAGACAAAGAGAGATAGGTTGTTGAAATAGTGCCGACCAAATGACTCTAAGCACTCAGTCACACTCATAAAAGAGCTCTTAAACACTGAATACAGAGAGAGTGTGTGTGTGTGTGATCGACTCCCCTGACCTGCATGTAAGAGGTAAGGGTATGTTTACCCTGAGGAGAGGCGGGGGTGTGTGTGAGTGTGTAAATGGTTTGGGGTGTGTTTACCCCGAGGAAGGAAGTTGTCAGTGCTGTTTGCTCCTGTGTCAAGTGGCGGTCCCACCCCTTTTCTGACTGTGGGAGGAGCAAAATAAAATGGAATGGCGTTATGCACGCAAACTCTATCCTGTCATCACACACACATACACAAACACAGGGTAATCAGACAAGCAGACACAGTCCTTCTCTCACAGTACCCCAATATTTTGATTGACAGACAGGGTGTTCGGTTTCCTGAGGCGTTCTGGAAAGATCACATTCCTGACCAGGTCATGAACTACCCACCTTTCTGCATTCTTTCAATCCCATTTATACATATATATATACACATACATACATACATACATAATTATGTTAATATTTCACAATATGGCACAGACTGGGTAAACAAGAAACTTCATAAAAATAAAATCATAATATTTTAAACCCCTGACTGGTAGTGTCTTATTTAATTTTTATATTTAGTATGCTAAAAAGAAATATTGCATAACCTTAATTTAACACAATAAGGGCTAATTAATTCTTTTATAGATGGCTTTGTATTTTTTTTTACAACAAACATTATATTCCCATGAATACATTAACACTCTGATATATACATCAGCACCTCCTGGCTGCTTGGAAGTCGGACCCAATCTTTACAGCTCTAGGCTAGGTGTGTGTGTGTGTGTGTGTGTGTGTAAATGTGGAATAGAGTGCAGAAAGCTGAATTTACTCGCTTGACTTGAAATGTGATTAGATTCTTGATGCTGGCAGGCATGCCTCATTTGTAATTAGGTGTGTGTTGAGGGATTAGTTTTGTGACATCATATAGGGGACCAATATCTGGTTCCCTCAGTAGATAAGAGAATGGGGGTACACACATAAACGCAGGATCCCTTTGGGCAGCGGTATCCCAGCAGGCAATGGGGCTTACACACACAGATAGCAAATGCAAACGAAACACAGCCAAAAATGTTACTTCATGAAAGATACATGTATTTGTGTGCCTTACAACTGTTGTATTATGCAGACTGACATCCTTATTGTCTTTGTTCTTCTCAGAAATTTAATTGCCTCACCACTTAGTGTGTATTTGTGTGTGTGACACTGTGGTGACTACCATCGGCCATTAGGTCCCTGTCCTCTGAGAGCCAAACACAATCGGGCGGCAGCTGATACTTCCTGTCTGCATAATTAACGGTATAATTAAGGCTTTAATTGGCCGGTGGTGTGACAGAGGTGGGCTCTAATCCACCGCAGCACCTTCTATAGGCTACTAAATTAGGTTAACCCTCTCAGATTGCTACGATTAAGCCCGGTCTATATATGCTAGCGCTAAACCTCGTGTTCTTCTGGGAAATCCCAGCACTAACGTTGAATTAAGATTATGTCTCCGTTTGATTGAGAAAATTAGTCTGAAATAAATTACTAAGTGAGTTCTTGGAGCCAAATGAGGAAAGTTCTGAAATCAAACAAAGTTTTCCAGCCATTATAAACGTTACAGTACCAAATGGTAGCCTGTTAGCCTAATGCTGCGGTAATTAGCGTGAAGTTTGATACTCGAGATGAAGTATGTTACATGATAGATTTATGAGTCATAAATGGTTAATGAGCAGGATGATGATTTTACAAGGAGAATATTGATTGAGAGACAAAGATGAAGAGATTGACAAAGAAAGAGAGTGGTTTCTTGGCTTTTGGGTGAAATTCAACAAAACAAAATGTGAGCGATTGCCACAACCCTGCCATATTTTCACTAAGTGGCTCATAAGGTCTTCCAGATATTTGCTAGGGCATTGCTAAAGTCGTTGCTATATAGGCTACTGGTTGATTGTTTGCTTGCTTAACAACACAGTCTCACTCCAACTCTAACAAAGATATATTGGGTAAAAACATTAGCATTATTGCATATATGTAGGGGTGTGATTTTTCAATGTAAACAGTCAAAACAGTTTTATTTAAAATGATATTATTTACACATTTATGAGCATGTAACCCAAACCCTGCTCCTAAACCTACCATCTGTGAATGAAGAAGACTTGGAATGTGACACGACTTGTTTGTAATGTATTTATTCTGCTTGGTTATGATTAGTTTGTGCAATAAATACCTGTACAGTGACTGCATTTGCCTGTATGTGTTTTATATTGTTCAGAGGTGGGTAGGTTTAGGGTAGGAGTGGGGTTTGGTGCTCCAATAAACCTAAAAAATTATATAACTTATATATGCATGCAAACCATTACATTAAGCCAAACAACTGAAAACAACGGAGGACCCCTCACGTGGAAATGTGCCTAAAAAGGGGGTACCTTGAGCTTCAAAAAACTACACAAAAGGGTCCTGACCAAGCGTCAAAATGTGACGAGTTGGAGTGAGACTGTGTTGTGCTTAAAGAGATTATTGTTTACTTACCCTCATGTAGTTCCAAACCTCAATGCCTTTCTTCTGCAGAACATGAAAGTAGATATTTTGAAGAATTTTGGATAACCAAACAGTTTTGGTAACCTTTGACTTCCATTGTATGGACATTATGGACATGTATGGACATTTTTGCCCCATTTCCCTCAACAGAAGGACATTGCTGTTGTTGAAACCAAGTATGGAATCTTTCCATGCATTACGTTGCAGTAAAGGTGGTTCAAAACCAATTCTGCCTCTGTGCTGGCTCCTAAAACCTTCAAGAAATGGTTACATCCTAGATTAGAGGTTGGGATAATGTCCTCATTAAATAAACAGCACCTCAGTATGGCTGGATTGTTGCAAAACCAACCTAATTTAATCAGTTATACTCAAAAAATGCAGTGAAATGAGGAATGAAGTCAATTGATGGACCTCATGTCAAGAATTGCATGGTGGCTCCAACCACTTTATTTTTCCTATACATCAAAAACATATATATATTTTTTTCAAACACATGTAAAATCATATGGGCTAGATGTTCATCCAGGGAGTTTTCCCATCTGTGGCCTGAGATGCTGTGGCTCTATGATCATGACCCTAAATGGTTCAAGTATTTTGATCAATGAGTAAATGTGTTATCATTACTTTAAATCATATTTGTTAATGCAATTTATGTAAAAAAAAAAAAAAAAATTATGATGGCATGAAGACAACGAATCCAACCTAAGGTTTTGAGGTCCCTAGATAGGTATAACCTCATAAAAATAAAGGTGCTCCAAAATATAGAAGAACATTTTTTTATCTAAATTCCATGAAGGACCTTCAAAATCTGAAGAAGCTTTCAGTTTCACAAAAGGTTCTTTGTGGCGAAAGGTAATAAAGAGATGATCCTTTAAAAACCTTTAAAAACTCAATGGTTCTTTGTAGAACTAAACATGGTTCTTCTATGACATCGCTGTGAAGAACCTTTTAATCACCTTTACTTTTGAGAGTGCAGAGATTGAGGTTTTAGCTATAAATTGGAAGGCCAATTACATAAAAAAGTAATAGGATATTCCTCAAAAAAGCATATTATTTGAAGCATGATTGCACTAAAGAAGTTGCGTTAAAATTTTGAATACTTAGTTTTGTTCGGTCAAATCTTTAACCCTAAGTATAAGCAAAAGTAACAGTAATTCTTGCTTTAGCAGACATTGCTAATCATCACTATTGTTGAATATGAGCCCAAGGTAAAGCTGAAAAGTGATTTTTGGAGAGTGACAGGTGTGTGTGACATCTACAAAAGGCTTAAAGTATAAGTACCAAAGAGCCGCCAACAAATCTATTCTTTGTTCCCGCAGTGATTAAAAAGCTGAATGTTTGCGTGCCTGAAAAAGTGAACACAAGCTCCTAAGACCTCCTTTGTCAGAGTGAGTGCGCACAAAGCTAAATGACTTCCCCCATCCCAGTGATTCGGCAGAGGGTGATACAGGTTACCTGTTATGGGATGTCAGAGTGTTTGTGCTGTTAGGATGCACACATGTTGGATGGGTGGAAACACATCTTGGATGGGTGGAAAAATGCAGAAAGTTAGTTTTTTCTTTCAAACCCACGTAAATGGTACCTCAAAAAACTGTCTTCCTTTCTAACACCTGCTCCCACACACAAACAGGATTGAGGTCGATGTCAGTTTGTGGTCTAATAAAGCTTTGCCACAAGACTGAGTTTGTATTGGAAGCAATAAGAGCAATTTTTCACCTACACATCATCTCTCTCTCACACACACACACACCTGGGCTGTTGACGACAGGAAACTTCTCTTTAACTGTCATTTTGAGCTTTGATTGTTTTGCAAAAGGATCTGGTGAATCCAAAACACCTCTCTCTATGTGAAGAAATAAATCTTAAATATTACATACAAATCCCTAGTGAAAAATAAATATAGGTAAATGTATTAATATAAATGCGCATTAAGTGTATACATATTTATTTCATGCTACAAATACATTTTCATATTTATGTACTTAATAAAATGCAATGCAATTGTACTTTTAGTATAGTAAATTGGTATACTTAAAGTCTGCTAAATCAAAAAACTAATTTTGTACTTAAGGCACTTTAATTGTGCGGAAGTAGTGCTGAAGTACTTATATAGTATATTTGATTGTGCTAAAGTGGGACTATTGCAAGTATACTTTAGGTAGGCTTTAAATATTTTGCATTTACAGGGCAAAATTACACAATTCTCATTATAAGTGGCATAAACAAGCATTTTAGGCTTATGAATAAGACACATGTATTGTGCACAAGTGATACTCCAAATGAAGTTTCATTTTTATATCAGTAGGTCTAGAGTTATAGGAAAAAAAAGACTATTATAATTTCTATTTCATTCTGACTTTAAACCAGACATGGTGATATTCAGGGATCATGTAGCATGAAAATTTAACTAAATTAACTTCAATTAACCTGCTCAGCAAGATTCTCTTTAAACTATTGCTCTGCCATGAGATGATAGTTGATCTGAGGGGCAAAACTATCCATAGGGTTTATGCTAATACCTGCTATAGTGCCCCCTTTGTGGCAACATTAACGGAGAAACCAAAATCTACACATTTGCCCAATCAATATATAAAATATGACCATGAGTATATTATTTAATTTAAGAGCGCATATTGCAACACTGTACCTGTGCAAGTATCTGCTTAAACTGGATTGCGGGGTGGTTCAAGATTCAAGCAGTTATGCAGCTGTTTTGTGAAGTCACTCTCTTCAGTAGATATACATGCTGTGACATTTCATTATGCAAGACTGAACTTGCGTAGTTTAATTAAAGCATTGTTTTCATGGAATTGTTTTGTAACATGACTGGACAAGGATTGGGAGACTTGTGAATAGAAAATAAAAGGGCCATTGATGGAGCTATTAGATGACATGCAGATTATGAGGTTACCATGTTTCTTTGCCACAGTCTCGTAATGTCTCAGTCTTCCTTCAATGAGCACACTAACGTCAAGGCCACCTATTTTACGGTCCGCTTTCATCAATTTGCATATAGACCTAATGAAGTGTCTCTCTCTTTCTCTGTCAGTCTTATTTTCATCATTCAGCTGTGCTACACATTGACTACCTTCTCTTTTCAAAGCTGGCACATAGCGCTCAAAGCTAAAGAACAGAGAAAGGTTAAAAACGTTGATTACTTAATTCTGCCTTTCATCATGTTCTCATCACTTTTTGGAGTGGAATTTCCCTCAAAAAGAAAGAAAAAAAGGTGTGATGACACATTCCATCACAGGAAGTGGTGTGTAATAGCTCTCTTTCAACTCTAAAATCTAATATTCACACTTAAAACAGTCCGTATGAAAATGGATTTTATTGTAATCTTTGACATGGCATCCCTAAATTGGTCCAGATTTTATTGTATTGGTCATTTGACAAAACAGGTGTGTTTGATGTTCCTTTTTAACATAAATAATTTTAATAGGCAATGGCCAAACTTAAACCTTACCTTACTTTGTGATATGTTGACATATTTAAACATAAAATAATCAGTAACCTTATTGGGGATTATTCACCCAAAAATTAAAAATTCTGTTATTAGTTACACACACTCATCTCATTCCAAACATATAAAATCTTTGATCATTTTCAGAAATCAATTCAAATATTTTAGATTAATTCTGATCTTGCTTAGACAGCAAGGCAACTATCACATTCAAGGCCCAGAAATATAATAATTATATGAAGATATGAGAACATTCACTTGATTTATCAGTTTCTTCTCTTCCATGTAAGTCTTCAATGCATGTTCATGAAAGTAACAAAACAAGTTCTTCAAAAAATTATTCATTTGCTTTCCAAAGATGAACAAAGGTCTTATTAATGAAAATGAAAGAAGGGTGTTTAATTAATTAATGATGTTTAATTTTTGGGTAAACTATCCAACAGAAATATATGTACATGAATGCTTTTATTTTATTATTCTCTATTTTAAAATCAAAGAAACAAACAAAACAAGAAAAACAAAAAAACAAAACAAAACACAAAACATACACAAAAACAAAACACAAAATGCACAAAAAAAAACTAAACGCACAACAAAAAACAAAACCCACAATAAAAAACAAAACACAAAACAAAATACAGACACAAAACAAAAACACACAAAACACACTCACAAAAACACAACACACACGCAAAACAAAACACAAAACACACGCAACAAAAAACAAAACGCACAAAAACAAAACACACAACAAAAAACAAAACGCACAAAAACAAAACACACAACAAAAAACAAAACGCACAAAAACAAAACACACAACAAAAAACAAAATGCACACAAACAAAACAAACGCACACACAAAAACACAAAACAAAACAAAAACACAAAACAAAACACACACAAAAACACAAAACAACACACAAAAACACAAAACAACACACAAAAACACAACAACACACACAAAAACACAACAACACAAACGTAAAAAACACAACACACAACAAAAAACAAAACGCACAACAAAACAAAACACACATAAAACAAAACACACACACAAAAAAACAAAACACACACAAAACAAAAAACTACATGGACACATTATTTTACATTTTATTTGTCAAGGACTACTTAAAATTGTGCAGATGATCTTGGAAAGTGGGCTGTTATTGAAATAATCAGTATTATATTTTCTTTCGAATAAGCACCTAGTAGTGTCATGCACAAGACCAATTGTCAAAAAATAGTTTCAAATCATATCATCGTTTTGAAATCGAAAAGTCACCCATTTCACAGATCCATACACCAGTATAGAAACTGGTGGACACTGGATCTCTCAAAACTGTCTGTAAAAGTGCATCCATGTCGAAATGTGATATTTGAGCTTATCTAAAGACTGCAGAGATAGAGCACGCATCGAGAGCATTGTAACCAGTATTTATTTACAACAAATACATCTACTGTTCGAGATAGTCTAGTGTCACAAAACAAATATGCACAATCAAAGAGAGGGAGAGAGAGAGAGAGAGAGAGATGGAGAAATCTTTGGATAAACAGAACGATGGGAGAAAAGTGTCTCCCTCAACATTCTCCTCCATCCCAAACCCAAATAATCCACTAATCCCATTTCTAATCAGTATTAGAGGACTCTCTCTCTCTCTCCCACACACACATGCACCAGTGCTATTCAGCACTTCAGTATGCTGTGCTGAGATATACTGTGAATTTCATGTTTTCCTTTACTTCACTATTTCCCATCAAACTTATTTGGTTTTCCACTCTTTCAGGATCAATCGAGGCTCCAGTTTGTTGATGCATGTATGTATTTGTGTCTATGCTGATAGTACTTGACAGTACAGCTGATAGTCACACTTCCTCACACATCATGCACAAGCACATGCACTCGGTTCAAAATAAATTTTTCATTTTAACTTTGAATATGGATGTACTACGGTATCAGTTCAGTCAATAAACAGGTAAATCTGGTATAAGAGAAGATTATCCCCATATAAATAAAAAAACACAAATCTATATTTTACCCAATTTTCTGTAAGGTTTAGGCCTGAAACATACTCTGTGTAGGTTTCCGATGGGTCCACAACATACTGACTATTACAAACTTTGCAAGCATATGTGAACTTATTCAAGAGTTAGAATAAGGTCTAAAATGGACTATCAAAATAAAACGTAACCTTTTTTCTTTCTTTCTTTACAAAATATAGTTCAGATGCAAAAGCCTCTACAACCCATCTTGGTCAAAACAAACAAACAAACAAAAAAAAACCGACACTGAGTGAATGCTTTCCACACGTTAAATGTTCAAAAAGTACTTCAAATGCTCTAAATGCCAGCCTCAAGCCATTGAGAAGTACCTGTACTTACATAGAAACCCATACAAAGTAGCATAAAGAAATGCTCGTTTGAAACAAAAATGTCGTTCTTAGAGGCTTTTGCATATGAACTTTATAATGTTATGTATTATAACTTTCTTATGAGGCCAGTTTATATGTTTTCTTTAAAAAACAAACAAACTATAAACTAAATTTGTTTTTTATAGCTCACATAATTTGGTCTTGGAATAATCTGAGGAGGATTGAGTTGGTTCATATTAAAGGTTTAGTTCATCTTTCAGACGAATCCAGTCGGAGTTAAATTAAAAAGGATCCTGGCACTTCCATACATTATCATTGCAGTCTGCAGTCCAAAAGATGTCACATAAAGTACACACATCCATAATGAGATGTCTCACATGGCTCTGGGGGGTGAATAAAGGCCTCCTGTAGTAAATCCATGCAAAAATTTAATAAACGCTTTTTAGGATATGTGCATTGCAAGTTAGGTGCCCTCTAGATTCGCTAAGCAACCATGATCTGCGCTTTCGTGGACTTCCAGCACTAAAATTTGCTACTAAATTCACTAAATGGCTATCCCTGTGCAGCTTTGACCAACTATTACTTTATTTTGGCTGAGCTTTCAATGTTGTTACGGAAAAGGATTAAGCTGATTGGTTGATTCTTGTCACATGACCCACGGTCCGCTGAAAAGCTGAGATGTTTTTATCTCGATGCGGCTTCTATTATGAGCGTGCCAAACGCAGATCTAAATAATGGATTATTATTAGTATTAGAGGCCAGGTCGCTTTGATTTTGCCAAGTAAGACATGATCCTGGATCGACATCTTTTGTTGATCCTGGGTCAACATTACTGTCCAAAAATATAAACTTATCCCAATCCTTACCCATAGACCTACCCAAACCCAAAATGTATGCCTAAAATCAGTGAGAAATGATAGCTGATTGGAATGTTGTTCCAGGATCAACAAGGATGTTGATCCAGGAACATCTTGTACTTGGTCAAATCACGCTCACCGCCACATGTGAACGGCCCCTTAGACGTGTTCCTGGGTCAACCTTTTTGTTGACCCTGGAACAACATTGCGATTAGCCAGTCAGATTTGAAGAACCAGTTTGTAGTTGTCGTCTCTCTACCAGTTTGTAGGGTGTCATCACAAAGATTCTGACATGATATATATATATATTGTTAAGTTTTAGGCTTACAATCAGTGTTTGGTTCTTGTACATCAGTGTCATTCATCTATCATTAAATATGATTTTAGGCTTTACTCATGGGTAAGGCTAGGTTTGGGTGTTGAGAAATGTTCAAAACTAAAACTTTGGATTAAAACGTTGTTCCATGGTCAACAAAAACAACTCAGCAAAATCAGTACGTGCGAGATATGCTAATCTTTTAAATTTGTTTACGGGAGTAGATTTAGCCAAGGAAAATCAGTCTCCTTTTGGCTTACATTAAAGTCGTCTGATAATTTCTCTTTCCAAAGCTTTGGTTTGTATTTCTAATTTGGCATGTTGTTTCGTTCTCTCTTGGCGAACATCACTAATCATGCAATGATGACTTCCTACATCATCTTTTCTCGTACCACAGTTAGATGACGTGAGAGAGAAATGTTTAAAATATGGATATTTTTCATACAGAAACACATTAATTCACTACAGGAGGCCTTTCCCCCCTCTTTCAATTCAAGTAAACCTAAAACGGAACAACAATTATAAAAACAAGACTGTATATTTTATACAGCATTAGGTTTAGAATGTGCAGGCAAGCATTTTTGTTGTTTACTTGTGCAAATCTAAAATAACTGAAATAAAGGCGCAACGTTTTTTTTTTTTTTATTACACCAAACCTTACACTCAAATGTTGAAATTCTGACATGTTCACAGCAGAACTCAAAGGTGGGTGAGATGGTAGTGGAGTGTCGTCACAAAGATTCTGACATGATACAGTATATACTGTGTGTATTGTTACCACAACATTTAGACAGTAAAGTACCAGTGAAGCAATATGACATTTCAGCCTGATCTCATGTTGAAATGTAGTTATTAATACGTTCCATTTGCAAGCATAAAACATACAATATAGACATATTTTCACGTTTAAAACGTACAAATGCCTACATATTTTTTATTCAAATACATAAAGCAGTTGTGTATATCTTCTATATAATTAAAATACTTGTCTCAGAACATTTTTTTCATTTTGTCAATAAGCAATTTAGACTTTTAGAATCCTTACCCTACCCTGAACCTAAACCTACCCATTTTGTAGAAAATATGCATTTCTATCATTTTATCAATAAGCGATTTAGATTTTTACAGATTTTTAACCCACCCTCAAACGTACCAATTGTTTTCTTTGCAAATATAAATATGGATTTTAGGAGATAAAATGCAACTGACCAAAATATGCAGAAAAAAACAAAACAATTTTCATCTCTGTACAGTGTAAGAAAAACATGACAATCATTTATTTATTGCACAAATGTCAAAAGCATGTCAGAGAAATCCCCTTTTGTGGCCCATGGCACATAGACATTAAATGACAGTTAAGTATTGCAGAAATGTTATTTTAAGGGTTTAAAATGAAGTAGTGTTTAACCTTATAAAGGACTATTCTTGGAAACGAGCTGGCAGCACAAATCACAGAACAGAACGAAATGTTATCATCTTTTAATGTGAAGTAACGTTAAATCGTTTAATAGTGCATTTGCAAACAAGGTCATTGATATGACAGCAAAAAAACACACACAAATATTTAAAATAATTAAATAAATGCAGCGATTTCAATATGCATCAGGATCCATTTTAAGGTGTAGTTAATACGTCAGTTTTGTACATTAAAATGCTGAAATTACGTAAGAATTAGTATGCGTAGATGCGGAAATACATCATTAATGTACATTTTAGTATCTGTAACAACTTAAGTAAATGTATGTTTTATACAACAGAATATTACGTAAAATGCATTCAAATTGTTATGATATCATATTGGACATTTTTGAGGTGATGAAATGTGCTTTTACACACATACCCACACACTGTACCTAGAGGAACTATCTACAGTATCTGTGTCATGTACTATCTATCCACACCATCGATGGTGAGTTCTGTTGAGGGTCAAACATGAGAGAGAAAGTTCATGCTACAGCGCAAAGTCCTTTCCTGTAGACCTCTGGGGATTTCAGTTTGGACTAACTCTTCAGAAAACTAGTTAGTAGCCTTGATATCTACTGCTTTCTAAGTTGCTGCAGTGGTAGGCTACATTAAAAGGGACTGATTTGATTTACAGAAATCTAGTTTTACTTATGTGAAACACACAAAGACTCGACTCACAGCTGATTCTTATGGAGTTTGGCGCTAGTTAGTATGTTGGGGTATGTTGTACGTTGAAGCTAGTTCCTAAGCTAACAAAAGGTCACCCTATTAAACGTGAAAATACGCAAGTAATGATATAGGTAGCACATTTACATGTGATTGAACTAATTCTGTTGATATTTCTAGTTCAATAATCACATTTTTCTCAGCTCATCCACCAGAACTTCTGTATGAAATGGGTACAAATTATGAGACACACATTTCTAAGATAAAAAGTTATTGATAATTTAATTCATTATGAATTAATGTCATAATGTTACCTCTATATGTCGTAACTATACCTCAGTATATCAATTTAGAATTGTCTTCTCATATATATAATATATATAGATATATAGCAAGCATATATACAGGTCCTTCTCAAAAAAATTAGCATATTGTGATAAAGTTAATTATTTTCCGTAATGTACTGATAAACATTAGACTTTCATATATTTTAGATTCATTACACACAACTGAAGTAGTTCCAAGCCTTTTA
>JAUMHQ010000051.1:11544445-11566411 GCA_032361165.1 Enteromius paludinosus | reverse complement strand
CTATGTCATACCCATGTCATTATACAAATTTGTGTCCTCATAAACCACATAAACCCGCACACACACACACACACATACACATGTTAGTTTTTGTGATTTACTGGGACTCTCCATAGGCGTAACGGTTTTTATACTGTATTTTTAGACTGTAGGTGTGTTGCCCTACGCTGACCCTATTCCTACCCCTTACAGGAAACTACAGACATTTTTAGAAAATGTCCTCATAAATCACTTTCATATTGTAATAACTATGTCATACCCATGTCATTATACAAATTTCTGTCCTCATAAACCACATAAACATGCACACAGACACAAACATTTGTTCCTCCCGTTTGCTGATGAGCCTTTCTTAATATGCTTACTTTCTTAGCTTGACCTGCAGAAAACTGCATGGCAACTGGTGAAAACCGAGACGCGACCAATCGGACGATCTGATCAATATGTCTTATCACGTCATATGATACATACCGTAATCCACCTGAAACAGAGTATAAAGCAAGTATCCGCTTCACACATTTGCCACACAGAGCTCTCACACTCAGATAAGAATGAAAGACATGAGTGCATCACACACACATAAATACACAGAAACGATAAGACTTCTTTAAACACACCTAGATAAACGCACACACACAGTTATATGGACGCAGCATCAGTATTAATGGTCTTCCCATTTGCTGCGGGACCTTGTGTGTGTGTGTGATTTTTAATTCCCACTCCAGAGTGCTAACTCGACATTTCTCTAATTAAAATGTCACTAGGCAGATGATTAGAACTAGCTTCTGAAGTATGAGCCTACGTTACTGTGTGTCTGCGATTATCAGCGCGTTAGTTGGGCTGATCAATGTGAATGTATTTAGATGTAATTGAATTGAATACTAATGTCTTTTCAGTGCACCACGTGTGGGCTGCGTCTGATGTTATTTGGCAAAAGAACACACACACACACACACAGTGGGCAGTTGGTGCGCCTGCCTAAATCTTTAGGCGAATTTAATTTTTTGCAAGAACAAT
The DNA here is from genome assembly GCA_032361165.1 of Enteromius paludinosus. Classification (NCBI taxonomy): domain Eukaryota; kingdom Metazoa; phylum Chordata; class Actinopteri; order Cypriniformes; family Cyprinidae; genus Enteromius; species Enteromius paludinosus. The sequence continues at coordinate 11,565,394 of JAUMHQ010000051.1, read as the reverse complement.
AACAACAGCGCTTTCCCACGTGTATCGTTTACAGACCAGTTCCCTTTTTCCTTTGAATGGAGCATACAGGTAGTTTGAATCTGTCAATCAAATGATGCTAGCAGGATTTTGATTGGCTGAACTGCAGTGGTCGTGTCAACATACCGTCAGCCTGAAAAAACTCAAACTTAGGTCGAGCGTATCGTGAAATGACAGTTGGGAAATGCTAACTGCCACAGGTGAATGGTGGTTGTTCTACCATTGCGATTTATTTATTTATTTTCTTACCATACTGTACAAATTATTCAGTCATTATATATCTGTATAGTACACATTATATAAAATTCTAAATTAACAAACTAACGAACAGAAGAATGTCATTGCATGTTAACTGCATAAAATAAAAACCAAACCTATAAGAGTATTGCTTCTTTTGGCAGAAACAAAAATTATATATATATTTTTTACATAATATATGTATTTGCACTATTATGCATATCTATATATGCTGTGTTATTTTTATAAAACAAATACATTTATTTATAATATTCATTTTATTAATATAAATATAGACATACAAAAATGTACATTTAATATATATTCTGTATGCATATGTATTTATATATTCATAATACACATATATTGTGTAAATGAAAACTTTTATTTTGGATGATGCACTACAATTTTTAAATAATATATTTGCTATTTTTATGCATTTACTATAATCTTTCAAATTTTTCATTACTATATGTAAGGTTTACTACTCCCTGTTGCTAGTGCCCTTCTAAACCAATTGCTGAAAAAAATATTATTTAATAGGGTGTTTAATTACGATTTTGATTATTATTATTTTTATGATTATAGCATTTTTGGACTAATGTCAGAAACACATTTATAAGTGTGAAAATCCTATCAATCTCTTGCTTTGCCTTCTCCCCGCTACTTAGTCTACTCAAGATGGCGATATACTATTTAACCCAGCTTAAAACAGCAATTTGTTCACACAATTCAGGATAGATTGCAACATGAAAAGAAGATTATTATCGTTATATTTTATGGCTGAATAAAAAAAAAAGTGGATCAGTGCATGAATGCAGAGATAATTGAATGTTAAGTGCACTGACTGATTAAGACACAGATTAACTGGCTTTGAAATTATATATCATAACTGTGGTGTTCTGTACATGAACGTTGTGTTTTAATTGTATTTTATAAAATAACTAGACAGCTATAACTCCTTTCTCAGTGCTGACCGTAGGTTGACCATCAAACGACTGAGGTGTCGTGACAGTTGTGGAATGATAGTTATGTTTCTACATGACTGACATAAGGAGGATGAGGGTGTATACAGTATGTTTGACAATACTTTGTGATGTGTCTTTAACAGCACAGGCTGTCAAGGATTTTTGGCGTGTTTGACAAACTGACATGAAGCACGTGTTTGAACTCTCACTGTCACCCAGTTTCAGTGCTTTCCCTAAATGTCTGTCATTGCTGCTGCAAAAGAGGTCACAATAAGGTGATCTCTTCACTGTTACTTCACCACATGCAATGCATTCTTGAACCTATTTCAATTTTTTAAATAAGTTATATAAACTGTATATATGTATATAAACTTTAACAAATATATTTTAATAAAATGTTTAATCAAATTGATACGTGATACTTTTTTTTGGGCTATTTTTATCAAACAGAAGGAAAAGTTTGGAGGAATAGGGTCAAGAAATGACGCAAACTGAACTTTTGTCACCTGTAAGAAGACAATGGCTCCTGTCAGAGCATGTGCACTTAGCGATACAATTTATGTTTTAACCCCCATATAGTCTTAATATTTACTGTCTTTGTTTTGACTGCCACAAATTCAAACAATTTCTGTTAAATAATGATCATTTTGAAATTTACCTCGAATTCAAATAGTTTCAGAACAGCGTGTCTCAATCGAGTTTTTGATTTAAAATATACTTATTTCCTAAGGCATACCTCAGGGCTCTGTATGTGGCCCGCTTAGATTCCAGTTGTTCATTGTTAAAATAAACATTAAGTTATTTTTATTTTTTTTTACCTACAGGTGATAAGGGTTAGTAGTACTTAGTAACACTAAAAGTGTGTATTTTTTAAGTTAAGTTCATCACCAATTAAGCAAATAAATAACTTCTTTTTTTTGCCAGTGTTGTAAAAACATGTGTGGTCAGTCTCTGTCAGCTGTTTCCTCCTTTTCCATCTATATATTGTATTTTGTGACCTTTCCATGTGAGAGATAAAGAGAAAGGGGATGGGGGGGGGGGTTACAGAGAATAAAGAAGTGTCAGAGCCTAGCAGAAAAGCACAAAAAAATAAACAGTTTTAGCTCAAAGGATAAAATATCTGCAGCTTAGAAGAACTAAGTCGATAGGGGAGGGGGGATAAGCCATGTAAATATACTTCTGTTTACCTGTCTGCATGTCGCAAATTAATCACTCAAACGCACGCACACACACACAGTCTGTTTACCTGTCTGCGCAGCCTACATTAATCATGGGGGTGTATGGAACAGCTTCACTGTAAACAGTTCTAAGCGCTACCAGTTGGCACTGTTTTGTTTTGGTTAGGATACAGAATGAATGATGGGCCCTTAACACTGCACTGAGGGGCTGCCAGCCATGATGGAGGGTCGCGGGACACTAGGGTGCGTGTGTGTGTGTTGTGTCTGTCTTCAGATATCAGTCATTGACTCCCTACTACCCTTGAGTTCAAAAGTAATGAGCGCTGAGTGCACAAGGTGTGTCTAGCTGTGTGTATTTTTGCCATGTGAAACTTTCCAGAGGAAATGTAATTGCTTTTAGCTTAGGAGTGCTCAATGGAGGTCTCATTTGTGTTTTATTTGAATATCAACATTGTCTCAGATGTTACACCTAAAATTTCTTGGGAGAAATAAGTGTATTCAAAAATGAAACAATTACTGGCACTGTAACAAGGAGAATGTACTTTACAGTCTTATCAGATAGATACAGTCTACTAAGAATACATAATAAAACATTTTTATTTTTATTGTTTGTAATTCCTTTGAGATAATAACAAGATCTTCTTTATGACTTTTCTTTTCAGTAGGTTTTGTGGATTTTTTTTTTCTAAGTATGTGTGTGTGTTTAAGGGAAAGTTAACTGAAATAAAATTAAAGCTGAAATATGAAAAGAAGTCACAGAGGGCCGAGGTAGTTAGTTCTGCTTCTTTGCTTTATAAGATCCTTACCTGCTGATTATTTTACATTTAAATCATTTGAATTTGGTTCGGCTTAAATACGCTTTCATATGTAGGGGTCTGGATTACCGCTCAACATATCTTTGCAGAGGGGGGGTATCTTAACTCGGCTCATTATCATAGCATTTCTCCTACCTGCCTCATTAATTTCTCCTTTTTGGGGGGCAGAATGGTTTAATTTAATATATTCTGCGCGTTTAATCATAAGTCGCGTGTACTTGCGGCTATGGAAGAGCTGGACGGATCACAGGCCTTTTGATTTTCACAAATCCAACATCCCTCCGCGGGTTCAGTGGTGCTCATGAAAGAAAGATGCTTCGAAAGTGGAGAAAGGAAGATAGAGAGAACTGAATAAGACAGGTATAGAGAAAAAAAAAAAAAATACACGGGTAAGTGTACGAGTCTATCGCTTATTCAAACCTTTTTGTTTAAACACCGACATGCACACATAATCACCTGTTCTTAGAAATATTTTAAAGAATATGCAACCTTTTTTTTCTTTTTCTCCCCCAAGTCCTATTCAAACATTGTTTTCGAACATGCTTTTGCTGGTATTGCATTTGTACATTAGATTTTCACATTTTTTAATGCTATCATGACTAAGATTTAGTGGCTCCGTAGCACTAAACAATGTTCTCGTTAATTAATCGTTAAAAGTAAATTGACATAAATGTTAAATATTGCTGATTATATATTGTTGTATCTAAGCTAGTAGGCTAAGTGGTTAACTTGCTAACTAAAAACACAAAGGAACCATCTACAGCTTCGGTCATTCTGTATATGTTATGGATTATTTAAAAGGCATTAACACACATTCATGATTTACAATCACATAAATCACAAAGCAAATTGTTAAAGTTTCTTTTTTTTCAGGTCCTTACATTTAACAGAGAAAAAAATGGTTTGTTGGTTTGTTTGAGACCCACATTATGCTCCATTTCGCTGTTTGTTTATCCAGATTGTGCATTCAAAACCTCTTCTCTAGACGATCTTTTCACTGAGCAAAATCAAGTTTCCTTCACACTCGTTCAAAATATTATGTTCATCCACGTTTCTCCACACAACCTCATTGTCATGAGCAATGGCATTTAATTCCGCTATTAACGTTTCCACGCAGATTCATTATTAGCGTGCGCATCGGGGGAAGTTTCTCGGGTGAAGTTTGTGAATTCCCAGGTCAGCACTTACATTAATGAGAGCATCATCGAGGGCTTTCTGCAGCTTGTTTTTTTGCTAATTCCTCCAAACTGTGACCTGTAACGTGTCTTCAACTCTCCTGTTTGAAATAGAGGCTTTTAACGCTTAGTGCATGTGATAGATGGAGCTTAGAAGGAGGAGGGAAAAAAAAGAGACTTCCAAAGAATGCAGATGATTAGTTTGACGAGTTGAAGAGTGGGAAAAGAAACGTTCCGTGCTCTCATTGTGTTTCAATAACTTTAAAAAGAAACTAATCCAGTGTACTCTAATTGCATGCCACCTCCCAGATGGGGACCTCTCCTCTCCAGATTCATTGTGGTACAGAATACTGCAGCAACCTCTAAGGATCCCGCTTGCAGTATTCCTGTAGATCCCATAATGAGTTTTTAAAAGATATAATAGTGCTCTATTAGAGATTCTAAAACCCTAAAAAAGAGGTTTGTCTTTGCAGGCATCAGATATTAACGTTGACGCTGGATTAAGGTTTCATTTCGTCGGCTCCGTCCATTATTCGGCCCAGTCGGCAATCTGGCAGATTGATGGGAACTTTTAATTAAACTGCAGTAATTATGGTGGAAATCTCTCACGGAAAAGAAAGACTCCAAATTCATTTCATCTGACTAATTATCGCGCCACATCCCGATGTCTGCGCCGCAGAAGTTTGAAGCGGCCATCTGAGACGCCAACGGCGCGATTGGGCAAGAGAGGTCAGACAATAAGAGGCCCAAAGTTCTTTGTGCAACAAAAAGTCGTCGGTTCGCTGTCTTCATTAGATCTTTCGGTTCTAGCTAACACAATGAACGTAATCATCTCTTCCTGCGGTGTGGAAATGAATATCGTAAGTTGCTTTGAATTCGGCCAAGGAACAATCAAACGGAGGAGATAGCGCTGTTGATTTTGCAACCGTGGCTGAGCGAGTCAGTGAATCAGAATGTTTGCTGACTCCGCCGAGAAAAGGACGCACGGGACGCTCGCTTTTCTATCTCAACCTCCCCCTCTCCTTCTCTCTCTCGCGCTCTCTCTTCCTGGGTTTAGGGGGAAAAGTAATATAGGAATCGCTTTAGGCGGAAAAGAGCATTGCTATTTGGGCTTAGAGGCTCAATCAGTCTGGCTGGAATGATGGCGATGGTGAGTTACCATTAGGCTGACCTGATTAGGGCCGACTTAGGCACCGCAGTCATATGTGCCATTTCCCTGATAGTGCTGGAATCTGGATTTCCCGCTTGGCTGCGCCCGTACGGCTAAACTCAGCCAAGCGCGGTGTCTCTGAGCGCGCAGAGTGGGAAGGTAATTCTCATTTCAGCCCAGTGCTCCGCACACTCGACAGAATCTCACACTGCGGAAATCCGGCGTGGAGGGAAATATGGCGTTTTGGCGATTTCACAGAACTCTTGGTGTAATGTTCAGGCTGACATCAATAATATTGTGTTGGGTGTGGTGGGGGAGTTATCTAGAAGGACGTTAAGAATGTTTACCTGTTAATGTGCTTCAAAAGCATCCACTTTATGCCCTTGATGTTCATTCTGTGTTTGTGAGACCTGGCAACCCTATATACATGTATGTTACAGATTCGGTTTCAGTAATAACAGTCAGGTAGTAACTTTAAAGTATAAACCGTTTTTAAAAATGCATATATTGAGCTGTGGTGGTCATGCTACAAATTTGAGTTTGAATTTGGCTAGCAACATTTTTTTCCCAACCCTACTTTAACCTATTTTCTCCATAATTTTAATTATGTCAAGTTTCAATTATGAATAAAAGTGAACAGAATAAACAGACAAATTCGATTTTGGAGACACTAAGCAGACTCAAGCAGTCGTGGTGTTCTGAGTGGTTGCTTATTAATCAAAAGTCAACATTTTCTGGTCAAGTACCTACTTAAAGGAATAGTTCACTCAAAAAAAAAGTAAATTCTGTCATTGATTACTCACCCTCATGTTATTTCAAACCCAAAAGACATTTGTTCATTTTTGGAACACAAATTAAGATATTTTTGATGAAATCCGAGAGCTTTGTGTAGGCGACATTAAGGACAACATTATAATGGTCCATGTGACATCAGTGGTGTCTTCATAAAATAACGGATGAATCACTGATGTCACATGGACTATTACAACAATGTCCTTACTACCTTTCTGGGCCTTGATCATTGTAGTACCAGTGTTGTCTACGCAGGGTCAGAATGCAAAAAATGTGTGTTCTGAAGATTAACGGAAGGTCTTTTGGGTTTGAAACGGCACGAGGGTGAGTAATTAATACCAGCATTTTAATTATGAGGGGAACTATTTCTTTGTGTAAACGTGAGGTATCATTCAAAATCCTTAACCTAAAGAATAGTAATAGCCATATAAGCATTATCAAAGACCACTGATGAAACTGGATTGTGCTAAATGCAAGAAAACGTACAAAAGCTTTCAGCATGCTTTTGTTAATCAGCAGCTGAAGTTTAGGCATGTTTTCTGAAATACAGTTGCACAATGTGTGTTTGAGAAAATTCCAGTGGTTTCATTACATACAGTGCATCTCATTTTCAGACCTGCTTCAGCATGATGGACCCACGTTTCCACTGGCATGTTTCCCTCTCTCTCTCTTTCTTTGTTTCTCTCTTTCTTTCTCGCAGGTGTAATGTCTAGTTGGGCACGGAGCCCAGTTCTGCAGCAGCGATGCGTCCCGTACTGACACACGGTTACAGTTCCTCATTCAGTGTGTCCAATCCTCATTTCAGCATTATTTCATCACCTGCGTGTGTGTGTGTGAGCATTTAACTGCGGATGGTGACTACAGGTTTCTACAGATGAATCAGCATGAACACAATTGCTCTCTCTCTCTTTCGCCTTCTATTCTCCCATTCTGTCCGTCTGTCATCAGGCTTCACCCACCCTCTGAGCTGTCACTCCAGAACAGGATGCCCATTTAGGTTGGACACAATTATACACTTATGTGTGTGTGTGTGTGTAGCCAATGCATGCCGCAAGACATAGAGCAGGAACCTGGGCCCGTCGGAAATGTGATCCGCCCCATCGGCCGCCCCCTCCCGCTCTGGGTCTGCCCGTCTGGGAGAAAGGAACAGTGGGAATTCTGTGTGGCTTTGGGCAGCCGAAGCCTCTTCCCAACAATTACCTTCAATTAGGGGAGCACAGCGGCGCGCAGGCAGAGAAAGGGACCCCATTAGGGGCCAGGCCGGGCGACTGGAGTCAGGCCAGTCCTACTGTCCCCCTCTGCTCACTTACACTGCCCTCGGGGCTAGGGTTACACCACCTCTACCTGTATATCTAGCTGCTTCTGTCTTCCCTGGTCATCCTCATCGTCTTCTTTACCAGATTAGGGAGTTCGCTAGGGAGGAGATGAGCTACTGTAGGGAGAGAAAAAAAGAAAAGAAAATGTTTTGTAAGGACAATAAACCTTGGTCATATCTTTATTTATTTATTTATTTACTTACTTTGCTAAGATTCGAGTATGATGTCTAAGTTTTAAGGTTTCTCGCTCCAGAAGTACTTTTTATCTTAATGTATCTATTATATAGTTTTAGTTTTATAATTTAGAGTTCATAAGTACGAGTTGCTAAGCTTTGGTAGACTTTTATTTTGCAAAAATAGTGTAAAGCATATCTATTGATACAGTATAGTTGATATATTTGTGTTTCCAAGTGTGAAACTTGCTTTATAAGAAGGTCACATAATTTTAGGGCCTGGAAATATTACTAAAATGTTTTGTGGCCAGCTTATATCTAAGCAAAATAACATCATTTGAATACCAGACATGGTCTCTGACACTCAATATAAAATGAAGTTAAATAAATAAGATAAGAGATTAAATAAAAAAAGAAATTCAAATAAAGGAGGGTTCATAAAATCAGTCCTAAATAATCGATTGTGTTGGAAGAAGATATTGCCAGACATAAATTGTACCATGTATATCAAATGTGTTTTACTGTAATAAAATTAAATGCACATCAAAATTCTATTCTTTGAATTCTAAAATTCTAAAATCTATACCAGTGGTTCTCAATATTTTTTTCTTGCCTCAAAGTTGACACTTATCTGTTTAAATGTAATATTTCCTCAGTTTTAATAGGTTCTAATATTTTCCTTCTTTTATATTTAATATTGAAATGCATTTTAATTATTATTATTATTAATTTATGTGCTTTTTATTTTTTTATGTTTTATTTTAAATTATTTAGAATTTTTTCAATTATTAATTATACTAATAAGGTGATTAGGTACTTGGGTATTGGCATTATGTGTGAACACTTTATTTTAGGGTCTCTTAACTAGCTGTTAATTAGCATGCACATTACTAGATTATTAGCTATTTATTACTAATTAAGCACATATCTTACAAATTCTATATCCTAAACTTAACAAACTACCTTATTAACTTTTAATAAGCAGCAAATTAGGAGTGTTTTGAGGGAAAATTTGCAGTGAATAAATGTTCCCTACTCTAAAGTGTTACCGGAAATACTGTTGTGTACTGTATCATTATTAATACAGTACATACCTAGTGGGCATGGCTAAATCTGTGCTGAATTTCATCTACTGTATGTGTTTAGGCAAGACTAAAGCAGTTTAAGACTTTTGCCCAACATTTGGTTTCTTTAAGCATAGAAGTTAGCAGCGGCAAGTTTGACACATAGCCAAGAACATTTCCTTTCCCCCCACATCCCACGCTTATCATTTTTGTCATTACTGTAATAATCTTCTTCTTTTGTTATTTAGGGGTAATTGTATCTGTGCTACTTCTTTATTTTAACTTCTCTGTGACCATGTTCCTAAAAACAGATTAGGAATCTTTGATTTGTAAATGTATACGTTATAACGTTATTAGGATTTCCAAATGAGTTAGTTTGGAGCGTCAATATGAAGAAATATTGTATTTAAAATGGTGAAGGACATTTTATTTCATGATTTCAAATCATGTTACCACCCCTTTATTATACAATGATTGTCAGTTTAAGCAAGAATAAGCTATGAGCTCTCTCAGTTTGCCAAACCACCCACCTCATCCAATTGTGCTTTACCAGGAAAGAGAATCGATCAAGACTGTCATGCATCTGTTTTATTCTTTATTTGTTAGTGCATGAGTAATTCAGATGACTCTCACCTGTGCATGCATTCGCTTAAGATTTATGAAAGATTGCATTGAGTAACATCAACACACTCAATATATTATGAGGTCAGTGAAAATGACGGCAAATAAATCAGACTGACACCTCACTCTCTTAGTTTCCAAATCTCATACTTTTACTCTGAAAAGAGAAAGGTAGCTCTTTCAGCTTTCCTGACTTTCATTAAATGGACTTCTTAAGACAATCTGTCTTCAGGAAACCATCCCACAGTGTCTTCCAAACACACTTGTCTTTACACTTTGTCCTGGTGTGTGTGACATTGAATAATACACGAGTTCCTTGATTTAGCTGTCATTTAGTTGTTCATAAAAGTTTTTATACGTTAACTCCCATTTAATTCCCATCATTTGTAAAAAAAAAAAAAAAAAAAAAAAAGTATTTATTTTAGGAAAATTTTAAATTAGTCTAACTATTAGTCTGTACCTGTAATATAAGTATAATTCTACCAAAATGTTAGTTTTTTTTTAGCTTTCAACTCTGTAATTTTCAACTGCAGATAACAAAAAAAAAAAAAAAACTACTAGAATTTACTTATTGAAATTGATGAATTTATTTTGAAGCCTTTTAGAGTATTTTAAATTCTTAAGAGAAAAAATAAATAAATAAAATAATCATAATACAAAGAATATTTGCTGATATATTGAACAGTGTTGAAGTAATGTAAAGGGCTATTTGAAGCTGTTTGAACTAAATTGGTGTGTGTGTTGGTCTTTGTGATTAACAGGGACTCTCCATAGGCGTAATGGTTTTTATACTGTACAGACTGTATGTGGTATTGTCCTACACTGACCCTACACCTAAACCTACCCCTTACAGGAAACTGTGCACTTTTTGAATTTCATAAAAAACTGTTTAGTATGTTTTTTAAGTCTTTTGAATTACGAGGACACTGAAAATGTCCTCATAAAACAACTACATATTGTAATACCTATGTCATACCCCTGTCATTATACAAATTTGTGTCCACATAAACCCGCGCACACACACATCTGTGTGAGTCTGGCCACTTTGAAAATAAACAGTATGGACACACGGTTCAGTAAAATGAACATGGTTTGAGAATCCATCATTGAGGTCTGCTGTCTAGCCCCTTGTGGGAAATTAATAGTCAATGACAGTAAAGTAGCCAGAAAAATATTTATCTGTTTTACAATGTATTACAATGCGATCTGTTTGGTTTCCATAGTTATCATCGCTATAATTTATTAATGCTGACAGTTTGTTGCTGTAACACTGTATTTATGATTTAATTCTGCTTTTATTGCTTCACGGCAGAGCTCACCTTTCACCCTGACACTCAGTTAATACAGATCACACACATCGGGGCAGAAGATGCCAAACACACAAACACACACGCATACTTCTGCCTTGGGAAAGCACGGGGAGTGTCTAGACAAATCGAATAAATCATATGCATTGTCATCAATAAGCTCTCTGAGAAAAAACGCTCTTGGAAATTAATTGCATGTCTTATACGTGAGCTAAACGAGATGGGGAAAAAAACAAACTCGGTGCCTTTATATATATCTTCCAATTCAAATACATTTATTCCATTACCCGACCTATAAATCTGAGTTATTGCCTGCTAAAAGACACATCTTTAATTGAAAATGTTGGCGGCCTTTCTAGTCAGGATGCCAAGTAGCCTGCAGTAATACGTTTTAAGCGCCTGTAAAGGTGATGCCTGTGTTGACTTGAACTTGTTTGGTTGTTTTCATCTATAGATATCTATAGAGTCATGCTTTAGCCGTGTTATGGTTGTGTTTTTCTTGTTTGCTTAATCTAGTCAAGTATCACAATTATTGGCATATCTATTTAAGGCTTGGGTGTAGAACAAACCCCTAACATGTACAAAACATGAGTGCATTAATGCAAACAATTTTTTATTTTTTTTAGTTTATTGCATACATTTTTTTTCATGCAATTAATGCAGGTGGGGAGCTATTTGACCACCTAACTTACAGCTGCTGCTTCTGTCTTTTTTTTACTTGCCAAGAATGATGTTTATATGTTGAACGTATTTGGGACCACATAAAATAGAACTCTTTTCAGATGCGCTCTTCAATTGAATGTAATATTCAAATATATTTATTTGCAATCGCAAAACATTACATTTAGTTTGTATATGTATGTTCTTATAAAATAAATTATTTTAATGCTACGTATTCTTTTTAAAAGGATGGTACAGTACAAGTGTACTTATTTTGTGCGATGGTTGGAATGTCATCAATATCCCTCTTGATTGTTTTTATTATTTTGCTTGTTTTATTAAGATTTTCTGCTGAAATCTCAACTTTACAATGTGTGACGTTCTCGCAGCGTGATTGTATGTGTGTAGAGGGAATAAAATCTCACATTGTTCTGATTGTGTAAACATGGAGACAATTTATCGAGATATGACGGTATTATCTGATTTCTCATTGTGAAGCGCAGTGTTTGACTCTATCTGTGAAGACATGCCACTGATACCCAGAAAATATCCACAAATGCTTCTGCGAGACGCAACCTTTGGATTTTATACCAGCGTGTATGTGTGTGTGTGCTTGACTCAGTGAGTGTGTGAGCGTGGCCTTTGTGCGTGTTTGCACGCATCAGTGAGACAATGATAACATTTGTGCTGTTTCTAATTAGAAGTAAGTGAAATTGGGATCGTTAGTTTTTCAATTAAATGATACAGCATTTCACAAAGCCACTGCTAACCAGTTTGTAATTAATACAGAGTTGCAGAGTTTTTTTTAATTTTTGGTGAAGGTTTACTTTTAGGTGGCAAGTAGCGAGAAGGTTCTGCAGATGATGCAGCTTCGTATGGTTTTTGTGTGTTTGTGTTCAAAGGACAGGTGGTCTTCAGGAGGCTTTCTGAGCTAGCAATGCACCGGAGCAACCAATCATTGTTTGAGCCCAAACTAAGTAAAAAGGAAAATGTGTTAAAGAATAACACGTTAATATTGATGTTTAATTTCATATTCACTTAATATTTGGCAATATAGAAGGAGACTTTATAGAGGGAAAACTGAACTAAACTGGACGATGACATCACTAATTCAATGATGAGCTAACTTAAACTGAAAAATGAACTGTTTGATATTGTGCTTTTTTAGAGCTTCCTTACAGAATAATTTGTTTTGCATTATTACAACATTGTTTTACTGTATTGCATAAATTGCTATATACTGTAAATGTAGGTAAAGATTTACACAAATTAAATAAAATCTGTTAAATGTTTAAAAAAAACACATCAGACAGTGTAGGATCCACATGCAGCTTTATTGACCCACAGTGGGACAGAGACAAAATCAGGGTTGGTCAACAGTCCAAGATCGGGGCAGGCTGCAAACAAACAGTAGCCAGATAAAAAGTCCAAGATCAGGGTAGGCAGCAAGCAACCAGAAACCAGATAAACAGTCCAAGATGAAAGCGGACAAATTAAACACGGACAAATTGCCTCATTCCTGGGACTGTGTGATCAGTCCCAGGAATGAGGCATGATGGACAATGGAGTTCGGAAGGGAGGGATTCAAACATGGAACATGGAAAGTGGGAGAAATACAGTAATCAGCAGGGAGTTCTAAATGGAATGAAACAGGTGTTATTTGTTTGAGTATTTTGAAAGGACCATCATACCTGTGACTCTTGCATGGGAGGTGTAGGCGAAGGTCTCGAATTTACAGCCAGACCAACTGAGCAGGAGTGTAAGGCGGGTTAGGACGTTGATGTTGTTCCTGCAGTCCAACGGCATGTAGGAGGTGAGTGTGGGCTCTCTCCCATATCTCCTCACTTTGTTGGAGCCAGTCTGTTATGGAGGGGAGATTAGTGGGCTCTCCTAACTAGGGGAATAATGGAGATTGAAATCCTAAGACACATTGGAATGGGATGATTCTGACAATAAGCTCGAAGAAAGCGAATAACCTCTTGGATCAGATGTTCTGCCTTGCTCTTCGATTGGGGATGGTACCCGGATGTTCACATTTACGTTGAGATATCGAAAGAAGGCTGACCATACCCCCATGAGGTAAACTGTGGTCCTCTGTCTGACACAATACTGTCGGGCAGACCATAGAATCTGAAAACTTCAGCAGTCTAAAAGGCTGAGGGGAGTTTAGGCAGAGGCAAGAGTCGACAGGGTTTAGAAAAGCGATTGATGATGGTAAGTGTAGTTGAGTTGGTAATGAAATCTTATGGCAATGTGGGACCAGGGTCTTTGTGGTGTGGGAGGAGGTTAAAGCAGGCTGGCTGGTAGCTGTCTGGGGGTTTTGGAGGAGTTACAAATTGTGAACAAAATCAACTGTGTCCTTCTTTAGAGTGGGCGACCAAAAGCATGTCCTGAGCAGATGTTCGGTGGCTGTGATACCCGGATGGCCAGAGCTAGGAGTGTTGTGTACTTCAGTGAGAACGCTCTGACGGAGCTGTTCTGGTACAAAGGTACAGGTATCAGGACATCCGTGGGCGGTGGGATATGACCATTAGGCTGTTCAATCTCAGCCCAGAGGTCCCACTGCACAGGGGCGAGAAGCAGCTTTCAAGCAGAATGGACTCCTCACTAGAGTCCACCGCTTGTTGGTTATCCTCAGTCTGGCGAGAGGGGGCATCTGCTTTGTTGTTCTTAGAGCCAGGCCTGTATGACACGGTGAACTGGAAACAAGTAAGGAAAATGGCCCATCTGGATTGACAGGGATTTAGTCATTTGTCAGATCTGAGGAATTCAGTTTTTGTGATCAGTCAGTATGTCGAATGGATGACTTGCCCCCTCCAGCCAGTGTCGCCACTCTTCCGGAGCGAGCTTCATGGCCAACAATTCTTGGTTCCCCACATCATAATGGGAGTTAACTTATGGGAGAAGGCGGCACACGGAAACTTCTTGGCTGAGGATCCATGGCGCTGTGATAAAATGGCACTAACTCCCATTTCGGATGCATCTACTTAAATGATGAAGGGCAGTAGGGCGGTAGTAAAGCATGTCCTGAGGTTCTCAAAGTCCGGTAGTGCCTCGGGAGACCAGTGGCCTTCTGAGGAGTTTCGCTTGGTCATGGCCATGAGAGGGGCTGCTGCTGTGCTGAAGCCTTTAATAAAATGCTGCTAAAAGTTGGCAAATCCCTGAAACATTTATAATTCCTTCAGAGGAACTTTTACCTTTTTCTCATCCAAAGCTACAGTACCCCCTTCTGACTGATGATGTACCCCAGAAAGGAAGTGCTCAACTGATGAAATTTAAATTTTTCGCTTTGGCATAAAGTTGATATTGGAAGAAATGTTTCGGGACTGCTCGGACATGTGTAATGCTCTTCCAGGGTATTGGAGTAAATAAGTATGTTCTATATATAGATGATGACCCATGGAACCAGCATGTCCCTAAAGACGTCATTCAATTATGCCCGGAAGACAGAGGGATTGTTGGATAACCCAAACGGCATGACTAAATATTCACAGTGCCCACTTCTGGTTAAGAAGGCTGTCTTCTAGTCGTCCCCCACCCTTTTCATATGAGGTTATAAGCATTTCACAGGTCCAGCTTGGTGTAATATTTGGCACATGTCAGTTGTTCTAATGCTGCAGAAACAAGGGGTAGTGGGTATCTGAACTTGACATTAATATCGTTAAGCCCATGATAATTGATGCAAGGACAGAGACTCCCATCCTTCTTTATGAATAAGAAGCTGGCGGAAGCGGGTGAGGTTGATGGTCTGATAAATGCTTTGGCCAGCTCCTCCTCTTTGTACTTCCTTATGGCTTCTGATTCAGTTTGAGAGAGAGGGAAAATTCTGCCTTTAGGGGGCAAAGTACCAGGCAGAAGGTCAATGGCATAAAAATGTATTGGAGTTAGATGTGCGTCGAACCGGACATGAAATTCTCGTGTGTCCTGCTTGGCCATAGTAGAAACACAGCTGTTTCTGTGTTCAAGGTGAAACCGCGCTAGATGGGCTCTGCTGGCGTGAGACTCTCGCTGGGAACACGGTAGGTTGGTCGCGTTGGTTGGGGTGAGCGAATGAGGTTATTGATCTGAAAGTGAGGTCGATGAATTAATTCAGATTTCTCACCTCTTCTCGGCATGCTGCTCTAGACTTCATTCAGTCCTCGACGAAAAAGCAGTTTTACCGTGTCCTCTACCCAGTTCGTTGTGCTGCCAGGGTGCGGAATGTGAGTCTGTGGTACTGTACATCGCATAGGTTGTTGGCCGACAAAGAGCGAGCACTGGAGTAGAAAACCTTTAGCAGGCAGCAGTAACAGTAACCAGATAAACAGTCCAAGATCGGGGCAGGCAGCAAACAATCAGAAATCAGATAAACAGTCCAAGATTAAAATGGGCAAATCATACAAAGATAACAACACTCAGAAATGACAGCTGAGGAATTCACGATGAGTAGATGTGCACTTTATGTGTGTGTAATCAGTATGTGGGTGTGGTGATAAGGTGCAATGTGTGTGTAATCAGTTCCAGGAATGAGGCACAATGAGCAATGGAGTTCGGAAGGAAGTGATTCAAAATTCGGAGGATCATTTCCTTTGGTGGTGCGGAGAAGGCTGTACAGGAGGGTTTAGTGTAACAGATTTATATGATATAATATAATTTGATATATTATTGTTAATAAAAAGTAGTGCACACACGTTTTATTTCCAATGTACAGTATATGATTATTTTAATTGCTTTGCAGCAATGCTAATTTAATGAATAATTTTGAAATACTAAATGCCAACTAAAGCTAAAGTTAAGCAGAAAAAAAAACTAAAAAACCTAAATGTTATATGATCTTGACTTCAACTGAAAAAAAAAAAAAAAAAAAAAAAAAATGTTTTATATATAGCCTTATATTATATTTTGATGCAGGCAAATGACTAATTGTGATTAATCTCACACAAAATAAAAGTTTTTCTTCGCATAATATGTGTTTGTACTGTTTATTTATTTTGTATATATTAATACACACATGCAGTGTATATATTGTGAAAGTATTTACATGTAAATGCATTTATGTATTTCTTTTCTTATATTTGATATCAAATATAAGAAAAGAAATACGATATAAAACACATTTTATATATATATTATTCTTGTCTTAGGACAACTTTGATAAAAGGTTTTGATCCACTTTGAATGTTGACTACTGTATACATGCAAGTGTTTGTATTTATATATACATACTAAATATACAAAGTATATTTATACGAAGTATGATACAAATATATTACTCAAATTATATATTTTTTAAACGAATGATCTCGATTAATCATTTGACAGCACTGATATTTCTATATTACATTACATTATATGCTCCTTAAATTGCATAAATTTATTAAGTTAAATTCAAATATAATTACTCAAATATATGACTTTTACGCATAATGATAAGTATAGTCTTAAATTGCTACATTAAATTATATTAACTACTTATTTCCTAGCATGATATCCTGCACCATGCAGTATATAAAATATGTATATTATAGGATAAATTATATTTTATTCTTGTCACATAATTTGATGTCCAGCTTATTCATCCATTTAACTTGCAAATAAAAATATTTAGAATGGTATCTGGAGTTTTTCATTGTAAAATATCTCAATTATTTTATATCACTTTGGTAACACTTTAGTATAGGATATCACTGTTAACATTTTTATTCATCACTATTAACAATTATCTCTTATTAACTTGTTATTGCTTATTAATATGCCTATTATTAATTTTGACTATTTATTGGTACTTTTAAATCACATATCCTTTATGACCATATTCTACATCCTACCCACTACCTAAACTTAACATTTACCTTACTAACTATTAATAAACAGCAAAGTAGGAGTTTATTGTGGTAAAAAGAATACCTAATAATTTGCTATTAGTGAGAATTAGACCTTTAAAAAAGTGTTACCATCACTACTATTAATAATACTTGATCACTAAACGTATTGTACAATATTTCATATATTCTCAGCGTGCTATGTGCAGATTACATCCTGCAGAAGCAGTGACATATTTAAATGTGTGTTACTGTGACTAATTCTACCTCTCTTTCTACTTCCCCATCACAGTAATTTACTGTTTAAAACAACCGTTTACAATGGAGACTAACTTTTAAATCTGTTGTGACTGACAGGGATTGAATGCAAACACGCGCGCGCACACACAAACACAAACGCAATCATCCATAAGCGGCAGGCTAGCAGTGTGTGTCAGACTCTTGAACGTGTGAGTATGTTTGTGTGTGAGTGTGATAAGATCTCAATGATGTCAGGAGATTATGCTCTTAAAACCAGGACTAATTATAAGCTCCCTGCACTAAGCACTGGAAAAGTATTAATTAAACCATCTCATTTATCAAAACCTTTTGGCATGGGGAGCACAAAAAGGGAAAGTAAGGAAATGTGTGTGTGTGAGAGAGAACGCAGACAGCATGGTTCTTCAGGCTAATCTAGCTAACACACCTAGCTGACAAAGCGGGCCTTTTTTTTATCAGCGTTGAAGTATAGACGAATGGTTTCGAAAGTTTGTAGCAGTAACTAATATATAAAGAAATTTATTTGACAATTTTTGTCATGTAAGTTTAAATCAGTAACTACAATTTGCAAGTACCCAGCTCTGACTATGTAATATGATGCTAATGTATATTAGCGTAGCATTAGGATCTTTACGAATTGGTTTGGTTCTGCTAATGCTGCAGAAATGAAACACTTTTAAGACTAATCTACAGATGTTAATAGTGTATGAAGGCCTGTTCAAATCAACAATTATTACTATAACAACTATTAGCCTTCATATGTGTTTACCATAAGCATGTGCTGCAATTTTCCAGCCTGGTCTTATAAAAAATTTGTATCTCTGTGCACTTTTTGTTCAACAACATTTTTATGTACCTTACTGCACATTTAACTGCTGCTTCAAAGAGAAATGTCAACTGAGTGGAGATAAAACACAGGTTCAATGCATGATCCCTGGTACGTTTTTTATCATGATGATATTGGTATGTATTGCGGCAGTTCAGAATTAAAATATCCATGGACTGTTGCTAAAATTTAATCATGTTGGAAATGCCCTACACCAAATCCAACCCTAAACCTACCAAAAAGTATTAACAAATGCAAAACTGATATAAAAACACATTCAAACCGGAGCTTCTCGCCTCTCAAGTACATCTCTGTGAACTACTGAGCAGTGAAAAGGAATAAAAGGTGTCAGAGTTTTACTGCTTTTAGTGCTCATTTCTTTTGGAAAGTGCAGTGATATGTACTTATTGCCACGTATTTCCCATCTCGCTTTCTTTCCTATAAAAAGAACACCAAGGTATGTTAATGTCATAGGACCAGGTAGCAATATTTAAATTTCAAGTGGAGTGGTGTGGAATAATTAATAACCCTTTGGTAACACTTGACATTAGGTAACACATTTATATTTGCTGCCTGTTGATAGTAAGTTGTTGTAGTAGTTATGTTTAGGTATTGGGTAGCTTTAAGGGATCTAAAATATGGGCATGAATTAGTACGCGCATGCTAATTAGAAAATGGCAAATAGTGTTATTTATTAGAATTATTGTTAGAATTACTGCTGTTAGCAGCATGGCAGTATTCCTTTCTTGCTCTTTTCTGAAGGGTTAAAAACTTAATTTGACTTCGCTTACACTTTTTAGGCCTTCCAATAATTAATCTCGCGCTTCTACTTTTCTAAGCTTGAACAGTAACCTACTGTTTGCTCTCATGTTTTAAGCTAATTCAGAGCGCGAATCATAAACGGCACATCAGAGCTTCACATCATACGTCCTGCGTGAGTTCTGTACACAGTGAGTCTCATTAATGAGCCGCTTGAGTTATTCTGCCTTCATTTCAAAATGCATAAATTCATGCTTTTCATATTCTGTGCTGGAATCCCATTACGCTGTGACTGTAATATTTCGGGTATTAAGCTCAGTGACTCTGCGCGGTAATGGCTGAGAGGGGCCGTGCGCGTCACCGCTTCGCGTTACGGAACGATATTAATCAGGCTCTCCCCGAAGAAAAGACGAGCCGAGAAGAGAGAGAAGCAAGAAAGAGAAACATCAGAAAACCAATTCAGCGAACAAAGGCCCATGTGTTCCCCGGTGGCCTGGGATCGAAGAGCAAATGAAAGAGGGGAACGAGAGACAGAAAATGAAAGAATGGAGGTTTTATCAAGGTGTTGGGTGGAAAGACTTGGAGGGGTGAGGTGGAGCCATTGTGGCGCTTTGACTGAATGAGGAAACCCCGTCATTCAGGTCAATTCATTTGGAATCTTTTTTCTCTTTATCAGGTGATTTTGTGAATAATTGAGATAGTGGGTAGAGGGCATTGTGTCAAGGGGTGTTCCCACTCACTAGCTCTATGCTTGACTCCACCACGCAGGTAATTTGTCTAGTGTGCGTCGCAGCAGGACAGAGAATCGAGCGTAAAAGCGGGCCAGTTGGTAGTGTTTTATTGAGTCATCCTTAATTCCTAAATCTTTCTAGTACTATATTGGCATCAGGTTGATGGGCCATTCTTCATTTGCTGTGGCAAGTAGACATCAATTTTACATACAGTACCAATAAATTGTTAACATTCTTTTTATGTGAAGGTATCTGTGTGGCGTGTTTCCTTCAAAATGCATATTTTACAAAGTTCGAGAGATTATATTCTGACAAAATCTGCATGTAACGAGAAAAACAGTAAGCAGTGTAACTAAACTATGACTTTGTTACACTGGTCGATGTTCCTCGTTACTTCATATTAAAACAATATTTGTGAGATAATGACTTTATTTTAAGGGCTTGTTAGATTAATTTCATTAGTGTCATGAGTAAATCACTCTTTTGAGTCGATGCTATTTAAAGATTTAATCAAGCAGTTGGTTCAGTCTGATTTGGTTCTGAAATGAGTTTGAATGTTAGGTCCATGTTTGTGTTAACTGGGGATACGGGTTTTGGTGGTATGGGTGGTTTATGCGCAATCATAAATGTAATTACAGAAATGAACCTCAAATGTAATTACAAGCATTTTTAGTGAGATGTAAAAACATGTACTGTCTGCATTGAACTGTCTGCATTGCCACCAATAAAATAGTAACAGTCTTTGTGTCTAGGTACATTTCTACAGAATACGTCTCATCTTGTTTTGAATAAGATCCAAAGTAAACAATATCTTTCACCCCGTTTTATTCAGTTCCATTACACAAAAGCACGAGAGTAAACAGTATCTCACCACGTTTTACTCTTACTCCAGAATTAAGATTATTATTAAAGATTATTACAATTAAGAAAGGTTTTTGTTTTACTATATGAGTCTTACACAATATTTGATATTTGATTTGGAGATTTGATACGTTTATTCCAGAATTCAATGTAATTCAATTGAAATTTATTTGTATAGCGCTTTTCATGATACATATCATTGCAAAGCAGCTTTACACCAAAGTAATGTTGTACAGTAT
>JAUMHQ010000051.1:11515533-11538143 GCA_032361165.1 Enteromius paludinosus | reverse complement strand
ATACACAGGGCTTGACATTAACTTGACATTTTTTGCTCACCAGTCAGTGTGGCTAGTTGCTTTCCAAATTTACTAGCCACTCAGCATTTCCACTGACCACAATGTTTTGGTGGGAGAAAGTCATTTGACCTTTTTTAACAGTAATTTTTTTTCCCCGCACTGAATGCATGCATACTCATTTCAATAATAATTACATTTAATATAAGATAATTTTACCAATGTATAATAATATTACCAATGCTACCTGTTAACATTCATATGGAATCAGAATCTACAAAATTAATCATTCCACTGCAGAAACAGAAGTGACTGGAGCAGCATTCAGATGTATTTATGACAGTTCAGCGTAGCTGAAATATAGCATGAATGCATTTACACTGAACGTAACATTATGTTGCAAGTTTGGTGTTTTAATACACATATAGCTTAAATACAGTATGTAAATAAAAAGGGAAAAAGGCTACTATGAAATTAAAGCGCCAGTAGGTAGCAGCATGTGACTATTTTAATTAATGAGTCATTGAAGTCTCCAAACAATTCGTTCAGACAGCTGATTCATTCAAGAATGAAACAAGTGTCTGTCCTTATGAATGGACCACTGAATCATTGACTTAAATTATTCAAAATTCAAAAATACTCTATGTGCTGCATATGTGAGATTTTTCTGCTGTGATTTTTGATTTAAACTATTTTCTCAACGGTCAACAATATATCCTTTCAATGAATTCTAAAACACAGAACTAAAATGTATATTAGTTATTAATTTTTACTCTTGTTTAATGCCAAAATTGCAATCGTGTCTTCGTTGTGTCATGTTGCTTAACTAGGCTGCGTGTTATAAATATAAAAACGAATTTAACATTTTTATTTAATTTTTTTTCCAAAAGCTCCACTTGCTGGCATAAATGCTAGGAAAACATGACACTAATGAAAAGATGATTAAAAGACCTTTAAATAACTCAATGTGAGATCAGTAATAAATTCTGTTTTCCTTTTGATGTTGTTTTAACAGAGTTGACGTTTTAAAAATAATTCTTGGTGTAAGAAGTTTCAAGATTCAAATATTTTCACAGAGAGAGCACATATACTTTTTAGTGCTTCAGATCTTATCAGTGAGTGAAAGTGACATACTTTCCTGTAACTTACACAATTCGGAGAGTTGACGCGAGATTTAGGGACACGCATTTTTCTGGAAAGAAAATATATTTTAAATATTTAATGTTGTAGAATTAAGTAACTAACTATTTAGAGCTTTTTTAAAAAAAAGTCCTTATTTTAATTAAATAATTATATGAATAATGGAAATTGCTTTCAATAAAAAGAACAAACAAATAGACATACACATTTATGCTACATTCATACATGTATACCTATACACATATTCTATTTATACATAGATCAAACACACACACACACATACTGTACATACTTATTCATATTCGGAATAACAGGTTATCGATCTTTCCATGTGTCGCGCCGTGGGCGTGCCCTGTGTCAATGTTTCGTTGTCCATGTGCCCTCTGTTTTTTTGCGTACCTGTTTCATTCTCCGCCAGCTGTGAGGCCCAGGTGTCCCTCGTTATGTCCTGGAACGTTTAATTCATGCCCAATGTCCTGTATCCTTGTGAGTTGTTAATTTAACGTTTGCTGCGTTCATGTGGTCCGTCTTGTAAGCTTTGTTCAGTTTTCCTTATAAATGTTTTTATTATGAGTACTTCTGCCTCCGTGTCCTCAGTGCCCGCTATAGAAGCTTTCGGCTCGCTTCACCACAGCCACAGTTCGTAACAGAATAACTCACCAAGTGCGAGATGGCGTTCGCCTCTGTGAACGTGCACATTTCAATGGACTTTAGTTCGTGTCCGCGGCCCCTTGCGCTGCCGAAGTTGGTTTTAATTCCCTGAACACCAGGAGATTATCCGTTGCTGCAATAGCGAACATTTCGGTTCCAGTTTCACGGCCAGAGGTGCTCTCAAAACCGCGAGTCACGGGTTCCAGCCCCTTATCACGGTTTGAGAAGCCGTGTATTATCCTGTCGGTTCCGGTTTTACAGCCAGGAGAGCTGTCAATTCCTCGCGGTTCCTAACCCGCCAATAATGGTTCCCAGCCCCGTATCACGGTCCGAGGAGCCGTGTAGTACCCTGTCGGTTCCAGTTTCAAAGCCAGGGGAGCTGTTTCAAATCCTCACGGTTCGTAACCCGCCAAAAAAACGGGTCCCAGCCCCGTATCGCGGTCCGAGGAGCCTTGTAGTACCATGTCGGTTCTAGTTTCACAGCCGAGAGAGCTGTTAGAAATCCTCAAGGTTCCCAGACCGCATCAGACATGTTAGCCCCTTTGAAATGTTGGTTCCGGTTTCATGGCCAGGAGTGCTGTTATCGGGTAATAGCCCCGAGTCTAGTCCTGAGTGCTTCCCAGACCATCATTTCCCCAGAACCATCCGATGACCCAGGCCCGGTACAGGCGGGAAACCCTCCCAATAATTTTTTTGGGAGGGGTAAAAGCGCCTGGGTCATGATGGGGAGGGGTGGGACGGGGATCGAACAGGAGCCTATTGAGGACTGTGAGGTCCTATGGCCTGAGCCTTCAGAACCCGTGAATGACCTTGAGGTCCTATGGTCTGAACCTCCAGAGCCTGTCTCCAGCTCAGAGTCTCCCTCGGGTCCGCAAGTGGCTGCACTGCCTCTGGAGACTTTGGTTCCAGCCGTAGAGTCTCCAGAGGTCCCACTGGTGGCTGCTCAACCCATGGAGGTCTGTGAGCTGCTGGCCTATCCTGAACCAGCCATGGAGGTCATTGGAGTTCCGCTGTCTGGTCGGCCCAGGAGGGCATTGTCGCTGTCTGGCTGGCCCAGGAGGGCATCCTCGTTGCCACCCTCCATCCCACCCCCTGTGTATGATTTGCTCCACCTCCCTTCAAGTTGACTGTTCCCGTGCATGTCTGGAAGCCACGCCTTAAGGGAGGGGGGGGGGCTATGTCATGCAGTGTGCGTGCCCTGTAACAATGTTTTGTTGTCCATGTGCCTTCTGTTTGTTTCATACCTGTTTCCTCATGTCTTCTCCCATTTGTAACTCCTCCCTTGCCATTAGTGTTTCATTCTCCTCCAGCTGTGTGTCCCAGGTGTCCCTAGTTATGTCCTTGAACGTTTTGTATTTAATCCATGCCCGATGTCCTGTATCCTGGTGAGTTGTTAATGTAACATTTGCTGTGTGCATGTGGTCCGTCTTGTAAGCTTTGTTCAGTTTTCTTTTGTTTTTCATTAAATGTTTGTAATGAGTACTTCTGCCTCCATGTCCTCGGTGCCCGCTGGAGAGTGGAAACATACAGTAGACATGAAGCCATATCTAACTTTTTTTTTTAACTTAAACCTTTTAGTCTAATGCTGAGTGATTCATTGATGTTGGTCTCCTCTCTCTCTCTCTCTCTCTCTCTCTCTCTGTGCACATATGTATTTAAGTTCATGTTTAGATTAATGTTAACAAGAGGAGATTGCCAACAGTGGAACCTCAAGGATCATTTAGCAGGGCTACAAACATCAGTGTCCATCAGCGACTGCCTTATTCACTTGGATACACTGATGTAAGACCTGCTGTATAGATACACACATATAGATATATGCTTATTTATATAAGTAAATAGGTTTGATATAACAAGTCAATGGAGTAAAGATGTCCAACCAAATGTTTTTCATTACATCCGGGCATCAGTATTCTAAATATTCAGTTATACTTTTATGACAGTTTCTGCAAAATGACATCATTTTTGAACCCCTATTATACCTCCCTATTATAACGTGGAGTCTTTTACGCAGTTAAACAATTTTATCTTTTCCTTTTTTTAATTGTAGTTATTTTCATGTCGCAATTAAGTGTCCATGTTATTATTATCATTATTATTTGAACATCATAAACACTCAGTTTATTGATACATTATTTTAATTGGTAAATAGTCAATGACATCATCCTTCAGGTAGTGACATCGTAATAACATCATAGATATCAGTAAGCACTACTAACAGTAGATTTGATAAACAATGTAATGCTTGGTGTTTTTGCTAAAACATTTAAACCATTTCATTCTCTCATATGCACACACACACACACACACACACACACACACACACACACACACACACACACACACACACACATATATACATATACATTATCCTAATATCACAAAATAATAATAAAAAATATTTTTTCCTAATAATAACAACTCCGTTCAACTGACTCAAAAGACCTCAAAAGACCCTTCTTTTCTTCCCTCCTCCTTTCCTAAGTTCTCTTTTCCTTAAAAGTGACCGTTCACTGTAGATGATTTACATTAAGCCAAACTAAAAGTTGGAAACTCAAGCCTCCCAGTAAGACTGAACTCAGAGCAGTGGGAGAGACCACACCACACACACAGACACACGTCAGACATGATATGCCCATTTAGCACCTTTCTGTGTGAACAGAGGTCAAAGAATCCGTGTGTGTGTTTTGACTGCGCGAGACGGCTTGTTGGGGCTTTAATGTGGGTGTTGACTAGCCAATTATTCCCTGGACACACCTCCCCTTTTAGTCCGTCACCACTCATTATGACAACAATAAACCTCCGGCGGTCTTAAAGGGCCGCTGACAAGCCTGAGCTAATGACACTGTGGCTTCCACCCTGATGACTTGTACAGCTGTAGGAAACCTCCTTCCTTTCTTTCTCTCCCCGAATTCATCTTTGAAGCGATTGTCTGAGTTCATTACTGCCCGGCGCTTTGTTTCGCTGCGTCTGCGTTAGCCATCTCGGAGCGGTAAACAGATATAGCGGATTTCCAGATGTCATTCCCATGGCCTTAAGGTCTGTATCTCTATCTGAGAGCCTAAACGGGAGCTCTACGGTTACAGGTCAGGGGTCGGAGTTCAGAGGGTGACAGCGGGTGACGTTGACAATGACACAGGTGCGGCATTGAGCAGTGCTCACCTGTGGATCACGCTCCCCTTTCCTTCAATTAACAGAACGCACTCACACACACGGTCATGACCACTGCGTGAACTTCATGTAGTGAGGTGATTCTCTCTTTCGGGCTGTGTGTATGTGTAACTTGGTTTTGCCCCTAATGTCGTTCAAAGCAGCAGGTGCGAAAACAGGACTGGCTTTGTGATTCTTACTCCCTCAGATGAATGTTATGTCTATGTGTGTGTGTGTGTGTGTGTGTGTGTGTGTGTGTTAACACAGGCACAGGGATCTAAAAATACTAGCCCCAAAGTGTTTTTAGGAGCTAAAGTGTTAAATCTAATAAAATTGTATCATTGTAATTGATTATAAATTACTGTATATAAATTATTAGTTTTTCAGCATTTGGTCTAAATTGTGTCTTAATGTTATTGAATCACTTTTAAATCATTCAATAATGCAGTGTAGGCAGGTTCAGGGGTTTTCAATAGTATTTTATATATAAATATAATAAACGGCTAAATTAACAAACACGTATATATACGTATATATTAGCAAGACACCCCCAACAAAGCATTGGGTCTGCAGCTGGTGACCAGTTCTCAGTTCCTATGCTTTCTGGCTGATGTTTTGGTCACTTTTGAATGCTGGCGGTGCTTTCACTCTAGTGGTAGCACGAGACAGAGTCTATCACTCACACAAGTGGCTCAGGCAGTGCAGCTCATCCAGGATGACACATCAATGCGAGCTGTGGCAAGACGTTTGCTGTGTCTGTCAGAGTAGTGTCCAGAGCATGGAAGTGCTACCAGGAGACAGGCCAGTACATCAGGACACGTGGAGGAGGCCGTAGGAGGGCAACAACCCAGAAGCAGGACCACTACCTCCGCCTTTGTGCAAGAAGCAGGGAAAGGAGGAGCGCTGCAAGAGCCCTGCAAAATGACCTCCAGTGGGCCACAAATGTGCATGTGTCTGCTCAAACGGTCAGAAACGGACTCCATGAGGGTGGTACTATTAGGGCCCGACGTCCACAGGTGGGGGTTGTGCTTAATGCCCAACACCGTGCAGGACGTTTGGCATTTGCCAGAGAACACCAAGATCGGCAAATTCACCACAGGTGCCCTGTGCTCTTCACAGATGAAGGCAGGTTCACACTGAGCACATGTGACAGAGTCTGGAGAACGTTCTGCTGTCTGCAACATCCTCCATCATGACCGGTTTGGCAGTGGGTCAGTAATGGTGTGGGGTGGCATTTCTTTGGAGGGCCGCACAGCCCTCCATGTGCTCGCCAGAGGTAGCCTGACTGCCATTAAGTACCGAGGTGAGATCCTCAGACCCTGATCCTTTGATCAATGCGTCCCTGTTTAAAAAATGGTGATGAATGGTGGTGTATTATTTACTATCAAAACAGTTAATAAATAAAACGAAACATAGATACAATTATGAATTAATTAATGTTTCAGTAAAATTAAACATCATATATAAAAGCTACATTACATTGCATATGCTCAAATTTGATTTCTGCACACATGTTTGTTGCATTTATGTGCTAGTAACATATAAGTAAAATAAAATTAAGTTAAGGTAAGTGTTTTTTTCTCTCAGAAGTTACAACTGAAATACTTCCCATATGACGTAATACATTCACCAATTGTGTAATATACAAAGTTTATATAAAGTTTAGTGAATATATAAAATACATAAAGTTTAGTGTGAAGAATACTATATGAAGCAATGCAGTGCACTCCTCTCGATCTTTAAGTGTGATGGATGAACTTGTACAATGTAAAACATATATATCGTTACAGGGTTCTCACTATTTCTCACATTTGCATTCCTTACAAAAGGCTGCAATTTAGTATATAATCTGTTTGCAACAGTACTCCATTGAACTTAGCCAACAGGTCTGAATTCTTTGCGTGTTTGAATGATTCACTGTAACATCAGCTAACTGTGGTCAGCAGAATGCAAAAACAAATCAAATGTTATTAAATCCAACAGTAATCACACACATATACACACACGTTTCTTGGACGGGAAACAATCCCACCTGCACCTTTGCATCTATCTCTCAAATGATTCCTCCAGAACCTGGCCTTGACTTGTAGTTCCTCCTGGGATGAAGTCTTGTTTTGCATTTAAATTCGTTATTATTACTGGGTCTAATAAAGACCAGAATTCGAAGCTGATACACTGATAGTGTGTCCTTTAAATGACCCCCTGACCCACGCAACACACCCCTTAAACTAACACGCACACACGTTTCATTCTAATCAGGTTATGTGAGAGTTAATGTGTGCGTGAGATTGGCTGTTCACCTAAAATATTAAGATTGTCCGTGCATGTTGTCATATGGACAGTCAATTCTCTACTCTTACTGTCTGAAATCAGATATGCTGATGAAATGAATATGTCATTAGTGTTATTACATTCTACATACCCTTTTAAACATATCGTCTTGTAATCTGGATAGCTTTTGTGCATTAATATGACTAACAGACACTCAAAGTATAAATCTGAGATATTAGATTGTGAGATTGAGTTGTCTAGACAGACATCTGAATATCGAGCCATTTAGCAGAGGAAATTGTATTTCTAAGATGTTACCTTCATAGCTCAGAAGACTTAATGGATGTTTCAGTTGTTATCAAGTTTGTCAATGTTTCTCCTAAACTGATTTGTTAAAAATGTTCATGTAAAATGTTTAATCATTTTAATTTTATTTAAATAGATTTATTTGATGAACCGGAAACAGTCGGAAACTGTGTTTTTTGCCCTAAAAGTATTTATTTTTTTTTTAATTGAATTGAATTGAATTTCATTCCATTTAAGTTTACTTGAATAGATTTATCAGGTGAAGAAGGGAAAGTTTGTTTATGTTTTTATTATTATTATTATTATTATTATTATTTGTTAGTATTAATTTTAAGTAGTATTAATAAATTAATTAAACTTTTAAATAATGTCATTTAATTTAATTTAACTAGATTAATCAGGCAAACATTCAATTTAATTTCATAATTTCATTTTAATTTTAATTTTAATTTAATTTAATTTAATTTAATTTAATTTAATTTAATTTAAACTAGATTTATCAGGAAAACATGAAACTAGTTTACAAAAAAAAGTATAATAATAACAATAATGATTATAATGTATAACTTTTAATTTAAACATTAGATTACTGGGGTATTAGATCTGAGAAACAGGAGACTTAAGAAAATTTCTCATTTTAATCTTACTGCTGCCTAGGAGAAACAATTGAGAGATTAAATAGATCTCATTTCTGTTTTTCTTTCTTATGCCATCTCAAGATCTGAAGAAACCGTTGTTTCGATCAGTTGCTACTCCACCTGTTGTAGAAAACCTGTGTTTTTTAAGAATCATAATGTTCTAGTAATGAAATCTGATTGGATAACGTCATTGCAGTTCGATTCTCGATCTTGATGCCTTTGTATGTATATTTCTCATGTGTATGAATATTTCTCTCTCAGCGCAGTAACTGTGGGTCTCTCGCTCCTTAACTCACTCGCTCCCTAACATCAATAGTCAACAGAACCTGCCAAGCCAAACAAATCTCAAAGCTTCACTCAGACACACACACACACACACACTCTTCGACCCCTAAACGGCCCATTCTATGTCCAAAAGAGAGCTTAAGCACAGGGTCACAGTGAGGTTAGCACAATACAGTTGACTGGAGCCTACACACACACACACACACAGTCTATTAACTCAAAAAACATATGTGAGAGTAGTTATGTGCCTGAACAGTACAGTGCTCAAGTCTGTTTATTGCATTTAGAGCTCAAAAATAATTCACCTAGATTCACCTAGAGAGATTAAAACCACAAAGAGATGGGAAATGAAAATTGACTATTAAATATAAACGTACATCTAGAAAAAAAATGTGTGTGTGGGATTTTAATATTGCCGAGGTGCTATGTTTTGACTGGTTTAGCTTTGTTCGATCTATTTATTCACGTGCGATTTTATTCACTTATTGAGTGATTTTTTTTTTTTGCCAAACAAGCGCAAATCCCACCGCAGATGTTCTTGGTCAATTCAGTCTCAAAGTCACCTGTCAAGAAAAGTTCAGGCTTCGTGGATTCAGTTCAGAGGTCAGACATATTGTAGAGGGATCGAGTCACAACAAATAGAAATGTTATCTATCAGGATGTGCAGTATGCTGAGTCGGTGTTTAGGCTACAATTTCGAGTAAGCATTTGTTTTAGCGTTATGTAATGCCAATTCAGGCATACTTAAATTTAAAACAGTCCCGGTACTATATTTAAGGGGCTAAATGGATAACAATTGTCTCATCTTGCACAAAACACCTTAAAGTTTAACGCATGGGTGGAAGAATTAAAAATTCTTATTGTATTTGTTCATAATCCATAGTTTCCATGGAGTATACTTACAAAGCCTACGCATTCGACTGTACGCATACACTAGGGCACATGTACAAAAATATAGTATACTTATATGTAAGTTTACACATACTCACTGAATTGTACGCATAGCCTTACAAAGTACAATGCACTCCAGTTGATATAGTGCGCATGTGATCGACATATTGTATGAGTACTTTATCCTTGTCCAGTGTACGCTGTTTTCTCCGAACTTTATGAGCGATACAAACGTCTTTGCAAAAGCCCTCGCCAATGTACAGGTCCATAGTTATTGCACCTCCAATTATTAGTTGGTATTGTTGCATCTCCAGTAGTTTCTTTTTCTGCGGTGAAGCAATGGATCTGGAAAAATGTTGCCGCCTTGTGGTCAAACCAAGTAGTAAGAAAAATTCACGATGCATATGCGAGTGACACATGGCTACAAAAATCAGGCTGCGTATATACTGTGAAATTTGCACGCATATTTTAAGCACGCTTTGGGTTGAAGTCTCCTGCTTGCCTTGGGTTCTTCCTTTTTTTTTAAAAATCAACGGGATATTTTGTTTAAGCAACAGAAATAGTGATGCTTTTCTGACCAAGTACATCCTTCGCATGGTCTATCTCTCTCCGCTTCTGTCGCCCTCCCTGCATGCACTTCCGATCGCTCTAATGTTTTGCAGCCATTAGAAATCTGGCTTTGACTTGCTAAAGCAAACAAAGCTGGAGAGAGAGTGATCCCTCAAAAAACATTTTGTCAGTTCTAATTAGGGTTGAAATATAGCTCAACTATCTCCCTCTCGCTCTCTTTCTAATATCCATTCCCTAACAAAACTGTTTAGAGCTCAACACTGTTGAGTACTTTTTCTTCTCTTGCGCCTCTCCACCCATCTCTCCATCATATTCCTCTTCTCTTTGAACCAAACTACAAGTGATTAAAGCACAGGGCTTCCAGCACACAAATATCTATGAGCTATGTATCTAAATGGCGAGCTAGCGTGAGGCTAACCTACTGTAGCATGTTGGCTCCTTTAAAACAGATGGCGTGTAATTGCGCGTTTGGCCCACAGTGCTCTAAAGGCCCCAGCGACTGCTTTTGTCTGCCGTAGCAAGTTTACCCCTACACTGCGATCGCATCCTACAGGCTATGCAAATCAATACTACCTACACACACACACACAGCTAAACACGAATGCAGTCTTGATGAAACGGAGCACGGTTTGTGTGAGTATGCTAGTGTGTCTTTTGGCATGCATTTTTCACGCTTTATTTAGTGTTTGTTCAAAAACAAGAGGACCACCTATGTGAAACTGGGCTTCACTTCAAAGACATGCAGGAAATGTTCTCCTTGTGCATTTGTTCTGTGCCCAATTAAACGCTACAGACACAAAGATCAGAAAGGTGTGAGAAAAGTTTTTTTTTTTGTATGGTTGATCTTGAGTGTTTTGAACTGAAGGGTGACTTGGAAAGGGCAAGACACATTTCAATGATCTTCAATGTATGCACACACCGTCTTACACATGGTCCACTGCCTAAGGTGGTAGTGCTGTCTTAATCATAATTTTGTTTTTATGTTTTTCATTTCATTTTTCATTCTTTTTCCATTCTTTCTTCTTTTCACTGTTGCTTTGGTCTCTGTTTCCTGGTTTGAATGTTCTTTGCTGGCACCTTAAAGTTGTATTGTTTGTATTTTACCTGACACTGGCTTGCTAAAAGACCAGATTATGCAAAGCGATTTCATCATAATCAATAATGAATTTGTGTTAACACAGTGGTAGCTCTGCCATACAAATAATAATAATAATAATATATATATACAGTGAGGTCAAGAAGTATTTGATCACCCTTACTTAGAAATCATGGAGGGGTCTACAATTTTCAGCATAGGTGCATTTCCACTGTGAGAGACAGAATCAATGTAAACAATGTACAGTCAAGCCAGTCATTATCATAAAAGAACAGTTTTGTTATTATCGTCAGGTGACTGTATCTAGATTAGTACAGCAGTTAACCCTCTGGGGTCTGAGGTAGTTTTGAGGCCCTTTAGATGTTTGGACATGCTCTGATATTTGTGCAAACTGAGCTACAATAATATGTGACCAAGGTGATTGTACATGTTTGCATTCTTTTGAGAAAAAAAAATATTATGCGTGTTTTGGGAGAATAAAAATAGCTGAAACGAGGCCATGCAACTCGCACTGAACAGTCCTGCACAAGACATTTAAACAGTTTAATGATAACTACACAAGAATATCTGACCATGACAGACCAATAAGAATGCAATATTCCAGATAATTATGTATTAATATAGAATTTCTCAGCCTGTGCATGACACTATAGTTGAAAACGAGCAGGAGCTTAACAATGTGTTGCTGTATGTGTGTGCGTGTTTGTGAGTCTTTTTGTTAACAGGCGGTACATGAGTTGAAGGAAAGGAGAGGTCAACTCACATTTCCTAAATGGCTTAAAAAGTGAAAAAAATATCCAAGTACCAAGTAAATGTTAAATAGCGCCCGGGGCAAAGCAAAAGAGTGACGCTAATGACTAGCACACAGTCACACGCACACAAACGCACGGTCTGACACCTCCACTCAGCACTTGAAAAGCCCCATAATGCACCATTCACGGCACCATTCGTGTAAATAAAGAGAAACGGTTTCAGTAAATACGGCTTATACGTGTGTCTGTATCAGTTTTCCCAGCTCAGGCCTCTGTCCAAACACAACTCCTGTTCCATCTCCATTTTGCCCTGTGGCGAGAATGAGGGCTGGGGGAGTGGGGGGGGGTCATAGTTGTAATCCTGCATATCAATTACAACCTCTACTCCTCAAAAGAAATGACAGGAAAAAATGGATGAGGAAAAAAAAAAAAGAATGAGAGCGAGCCGCACGGCGAAGTTGATTTATGGTGAAAAGAGGAACTGTTTATGGACTCTCTGAAGTCAGGGAAGCTTTTAGGGGTCGGGCCCAATAGGGGGTTGTGTCAATGGAGAAAAATCTCGGTGTTGTTTTTTGATCAAAATTCAGAGTGGTATTTATACTTCAAGCCTTGTTCCAGGGCTTGAGAAGTAGATGTTTGAACAGTGAGCAGGCGCCGCATCTCCTCCTACCCACACAGGAGAAGTTGAAGTGGGCTGCAACTGCCTGTTCGTTCTCCCATCCAACAACCCACAAAGTCAGTTCAGCCAATGCTTGGAAATCGCCACACACAAATACTTGCACCCTTTTGGCCCAGACAGAAAGCTGTTTAAATAACCTTTGACCTCCCTAATGCATTAATTAGGGCTGGGGTCACACATTCACAGCGGCTTGACGTGCGTGGGTGGATGCGTATGCAGAATTTTATTTATCTTAAAATCATTTTAGCGCAGCTACGCATTCACATTTTTGGGGACTAGTGAGCCTGTGACCTTATGAAATGACCATAAATCGACTTTATTATAAACTCTAAGTGACCTCGCTCAAATATTAAAGTATTTTCTTCATCCACCTTTAAGCTCTCAGTAATAACCTTGTTATAACATGATAATAACATGGTGATAACCTTTAGATAACCTCCGATCAACTTTCTAGCCCTTTTCCACTCAATCACGGACTAAAGTTGCAAGTTTTAACGTCCTCTGAGAGGCTTTTTTGGCAAAGCTCTCTCAGCATTTCCTGTGCCGTGCCATTGTAGGTCAAATGGGTGACTGACGCTTGTGTATTTAGCCTGACAAATGTTTCCCGAAAAGTTTTATGTGGTAAAACGACAACAACCACGCACGTCAATCCTGATTACAGGGTAAACGCAGAAATAGAGCCATCCGTGACTCGCCGTCATATCGCTGTCTGCCTCAGACAGAAACAAAAACAAACAGTCAAGCCAATTAATAGCAGTCATTCAAGGTTTCTATCGGAGACTTTGTGGTTTCGTCAATGTGATACCATCAACTCCCTTTTTTCGATTGGCGCCTGGGTCCTGTTATGAGAATAGCTACGGAGTCCCAAGAGGGCCACTCTTCAGTGTCGTCCCCAAGGGACCTGCGAAAACGCATTAGTAAATTAATGTCCACCCCGGGAACACTTCTCACGTTAGCAGGGTTATCCTGTTGTCCTTAGGGCCCTGGGGAGGAGTCGTAAGTGGGGAGAGGGGTCAGTAATTGATAGGTCCGTTTTCGATTGCCTGCCCAACTGCAAGTCCACCGGCGGCCAAAGAAAACCAACTTTAAATAAGCATCTAAAGAAAACACGAACTTCTTCGCTCTGTCTTTCGCTCTCCTGTCATGAAAACCCCAGGTGGAAGGAGTTCTTGCATCACATGTTTCCATTTTCCGGGGACGGAGGGCGTTATATCAACACAATACAGAATGCACGTTCAAACAACAGGAAGAGAGTTCTGAGATGGCTGCGCCGATCGGGCGAGCTCCGTGAATTCTCTTTTCCATGCGAGGAAAAGGCTATTTAATTTCAGTAATGATTTTCTGCGCTGCGGTTTGATGTGTGCCGATAGGGCAGTGTTATTGTTGGCGGGGCAGAGAGGTGCATGCGTCCATGTGTGTGTGTGTGTGTAAAGCTCGGTACATGAGACGGAGGTTGTGTTTTTTGGGAAGTACAACATGTGCTTTGGATTAAACCTGTGTTATAAGTGTTTGACATTAACATGCAGTCATTCACTGGGCAAAAGAGTGGAGAGGGAGTGCTACGGCTGTCCTAACACTTTTCAGCAGCATTCAGAGAGAGAAAAGATAGGTGGAAAACAAGGTACAGATTGACTCTGCACATTTTTGCCAAGAAGTAAAATGAGTATTACGTCTTAGAATGTGTGTCGGATTGGCATTACTATCCATTAGCAATAAGTCATGGCTTTATTTTATTAGAAAATTTCTGTGTGTACTGTAAGTGTGTGGGCCGTGCCTTAGAAGTCCCATCTGCCCCCATTCACTCTGCATGTTTGACATCTTTTCATCTTTTTACCCTCATACCATTAACAAAATATTTCCATGTTTCACCATTCAACCTTTTTCTTTCTTTGGAGCTGGAATTCTAACAACTCATAAAAGCCAGTAAAAATGAAAGACATTGTGAAAAAGTTCAACAGATACAAATCAAGGATTTTTTTTTTTGTTAACATGATGAAAAGATCTAAGATCTAAAGTTAATTGCTCTTTCTTTTCTTTCTTTCTTCTCTCTCTCTCTCTCTCTCTCTCTCTATATATATATATATATATATATACACATACTTTTATTAAACTCGACTATCCTGTAATATAAAGTACTCAACTCCATCAAAAAGAAGCATTACCAAACATTATCTCATCAACCTACTTTCTGACTTAGCACCCTTGCCCTAAATTTGTCGCACACCTCTGCAATGTTTTAATTGGACTTTTTCTTCCTCTCTAAAGAATCAACTGATATAAAAAGTCAACAGCCCCTAGTAGAAAATGTTTAAAAGTAGTTGAACACAGCACTTAAAAATATTTGAATAAAATATTACTTATCAAATACTTAAGAGTTAAAAAATCGTAATATAAATTAATAACACATTCTCTTTCGGACTCAAAATAAACTGATCAAGCACTTTCCAATTGGATTTTTGTCACACATACTCTGAATATCATTAATATGCGAGTGTGTGTATGCGTGTAAACATGTTCCGGCAAGGGGAAAAGAAAAGGAGGCTTTCCTCTTTTGCGGTTTATTTGTAATGTTTGTATTACGCAGTATCGTTGCAGGCATTGATTAGAACACGATAACTTTTGGCTCGCGCGCTGCATCAGCACTGATGTTAGATAGCGCAGGAAAGAGGCAGTATGCGTCTGTCTGAATGAGGCAGCACTTCAAAGCCGGTTTAAGAGGCCTGAGCTGTTTCAGTCAACACCTTTCTGTCATCCTTTTCTCCACTACATCTCTTCCTAACATTATTATCACAGCAGCGTAACTCTGATAAAACACAATGCTGGAATTTCACGCACCCGGCACCACACACACACACACACACTCAAGTAAACACAGGAGTCTCTTCATCCGTGTATAGGTTACTCCATATCTGTGATGGCGGAGTTATAACTCAAGACTCGGCTAACACTGGGTGCACTTATCTCTTCAGGGTTTCCCACAGGGGAATGCGGTTATGCCAAGAGATTTGGCTCCACATGTAAGGAGAACTAGCCAACGAGAGGAAAGGTGGGGGGGTTGGAAGGAAATAGGTGTACATGTGTAATACGCTGATGTGTGGTTGATATCTTTTCCATGCACACTTTTTTTTTTTAGTCTGTCCAAGTTTAGAAACCTAATGACTGTTGCTACACCTGAAAATTCAAGTTTGATTTCATTCCTGCGGTTTGCTGTTTGCTTTTCGCCTTTGGTTTATACAGAACGTTGTTTATTAAATGTTTAAAATGAGTTAGGATGTTACTAGATTTATTTGAATTTCCCTTTTGGGTAACACTTTGTTTTAGGGTCTTTTAACTAGTTGCTTATTTGCCTGAATGTGACTAGAATATTAGCCATTTAATGACTTATACTTCATCCCTACATAACAACTATCTTGCTAACTATTAATAAGCAGAAAATTAGGCATTTATTGAGGGCATAGTAGTAGTTAATAGTGAATACTGTAAGTGTTCCCTACTCTAAAGTGCTACCCACTTTTTTTTATCTTTATCCAAAATGAATCCAAATCTGTAAACCTATAAAACTAGGAATTAAAAAAAAAAAACAAAAAAAAAAAAGCTAACTTAATTTACAAAAACTAAACAGTATAAAAACTTTGAACAGTTTAGCTCTGGAAGAATTTTTGTTTGTTTGTTTGTTTTTAAAATATAATTTAGTCAATTGCATATGTTATTACATTTTAATTATACAGTTATAACACTGTTTATTTAACAATAATGCATTTGGTAACAGTTCACGGGTAATGTTTCATGTGGTGTTTCTTTGTTTCTTTCTCATCAAGCCGACACAAATGAAAGTCATGTTTTTAGGCTTTGTTACACATCAATTACATGCCGATCATTATTATTACTATGTAATTACATATGTAATTACATTGTAACACAAAAACGCTAAGGTAAAGTTCTAAAGAGTGAGCCGGAGTGGATCTTGCGAGTCTCTGTCAGTATGTTTGTGTATTCCAGAGCAGACTCAGGCCGCAGAGATAGACGGAGGAGAGCGATCGCTCTATCTCCACTCTTTCACCAGCGCCAGCTCGCTTCATTCACCCGTCCCACAGCGCGATAAACCCTCCGACAGATCCCCGCACTTATTTTCCCTCCTTTTCTTCATCTTCCAACAAGTCTTTAATACATACATATCACAGGCGGCCTCCTGAGGTTTGAAAAATGAAAACACTACTTCATCTCGCCTTCCCCTTTTTTAATATTCGGTCACAATAAATATTTCCCATTTATATGCAAATGATTATCTACTGACCAAGAATGGATGGAGCTCGTCTTGTTTTCATTGTACTCGGAGAGGTACAAGTGTCTGAGACGGCGGACGGGGAATAGACGGAAATCAGCCGGAGTGGGAACGCCTCGCCATTTCTAGAGTAAATAATCCCGACTCGCCTTCCATTATTTTTTATGGCAGCGTTGAATGGAAGTGTATTAACTTATAAGTTATAAGTAGTTGGAAGTAAGTTACTTAAAACTGGCGGGGGGAAAGGCAAAGAAAGAAAGCTGACGCGTCGCTTAGTTGAGTTCCCCGCAAATTGCTGACATAATTACACGAATGTAATTTTTATGAGTCACGCAAATCTCGGCATTTTCAGTGAAGCAGATAATTAGACTTGGAATAAAGCGCAACTGAATAATTAATACATCAAAACTAGATGAACTTTTTCTAATTATTTTTATTTAATCTCCATTCTAATTATTGTTCGAGTCGGCTGAGCGAGATTGCTTCTCATTCAGGGGGTGAAATGCACCCTGGCTGGCGTATTCTCACCCAGTGAAATATTAACTAAGCGTGCAGAGAGGGGATCAGAGAAAAGACCCCTCCCTTTACCCACCCTCCCATGATTGAACTGTAATTTAAAATTCGCCGCTGCCAACAAACAGTTTACATCTACACCTGCCATATTTCTTATTCTCCCCCGCCGGTGTGCTACCAAATGCATGACGATCAATATTTTGCCAGCTTTAAATGAGTTTGTAATTAGCCTAATGTGCTGTTCCTATGCTTTTTTGAAACGAGAGGGATTTGTTTAGACTTCAGTCTTCGAGTAAACCTGACCTGTATGAGTGAGCGAGCAAACCCGAGATGCTGACCGCAGGGGAAAATTCGTACACTTATCTCGCATGTCTCTGCTACCAGGAACTGGAGCGCTTGGAAACCAGCGTTTCATCTGATAACCTTTATTGCTGAAATAAACATAATGAAAGTGTCCGTAGGTGCTGCGCTCGTCTTCATAAACGCGAGCACGTTCTGAACCGGTTTGTTCGCAATCTGTGTCTAGAACTTGCCGTGTTTCTTTTTCCAGCTTTATTTCCTGTGTGTGTGTCTTCCAGGTTCAAGAATTAGGCCTGGGAAATAATGAAGGTAGATAATGGCTGACCTTCTGTTAGCTTGGCCGATAATTGCGATGGGGAGGCTGGAATCGTGCCGCGCTGGGTTCTCGCGCTGATGAGATGAACAAATAAAAAGCAGCATTTACAGGCATGAAATGAGCTAATTCTGCGCCTGCACACATTTCCACATCTCTTATTAGACTGTCGGGGTTTACTAGATTAAAATTGCAGCTTAATTAATGTACAAACACAAGATCAGATTTAATTAACATCTGATTTAATTGCTTGCCTACAATTGCTTTTCACACTGTATGCTCCAATAGAAAATGATTGCGAAATGTAATAATTATACAGACAAATATAATGAGAATGCATTCAAATGGTTTGATGTAAATCCAAGACTGATCACTTTTGCTGGGAGAAGAAAAAATATCACATTTCCACAGTTTTATTAATTAATTTTGATTCGGGGGAAATAATTTGATTAAATACCTCTGATTATGTGGAATTATGAAAAACAATAAGACGGGTTTCATGCAACATCCAAATTGATTCAAAGAGATTTTTAGAGCATCATTTTTCATCTGTGTCTCAAACAGACCTTAAAATGCGTTTTCGCTTTAGTTGCATAATTTTCTTTGACCAAATTCTCAAGTTTGCTTCTAAAACACCAGTTTTAAAGCATTGCACCATTTACGGGTTGAGTCTTATGCTGTTTGTCAGAAGTCAGATCAATTCTGAGTTTCATCTTGTATTATTTTCGAGAGGGCCAGTATAGAATGTTTGTATCACTATTGTTATCTTGAGTATCTATTTGCTCCAGTGTGTGCAGTGTTTGGCTTTTATCACTTTATGAAAATGCTACCTTCTTGGGGTCCTTTTCAAATGTGTCTAGTGCCACCATGTGGTATGTAAGTATGAGTACTGAATACAGCACATTGATCTTGTACCAGCAGTCTAAGCTCAAAGGGATGAACTTCAGTGCACCGAATGTCTTGTTGAATAACATTATGCATGTGTGTATAGTCTTTAGTGTACCGAGACCCAGGTTGGAATGTCAG
Organism: Enteromius paludinosus; assembly: GCA_032361165.1. Taxonomy (NCBI): domain Eukaryota; kingdom Metazoa; phylum Chordata; class Actinopteri; order Cypriniformes; family Cyprinidae; genus Enteromius; species Enteromius paludinosus. The sequence continues at coordinate 11,519,283 of JAUMHQ010000051.1, read as the reverse complement.
GTACGATATGAGAAGACAAAACACACGCTGATGGCGATCTGTTTTTCTGTCGAAATCTTCTTTTAAGATTTCTAGTGTTGATGGAAACTATTGGAGATGTACAAAACAATTTGGATCTTACGTGCCACATCAAAGGATGTCTCTTTTTGACTTCCTGTCCTATATGTACAATACATGACAGCTTTTTTAAAATTATTATTTAAAAAATATTTATAGTGTAATTTTGATGTTTTTTGTAACACATACACACACATAGACACACATATATATATATATATATATATATAAATATTATTATTAAATATGGATAGCAAAATAAAGTAGACTGTGACACAATATACCCAAAAATTCTTTATACAGTGGATTAAACTGATAAATTTAGGGCCAAAAATACATCAGACACTTTGACCTGACCATGTTTTGCTTAAGAGTTTTTTTTTTTTTTATTGCTAATGTGACCTTTTAACACCACAGACTGAACAAAATTAAGCATTGCTTGATAATTGTTTGACCTAAATTGATATTATCTAATTGTGTACTTATTTAACAGCTGACAGCTATTCAATATTGCCTTTCTATCAAAGTCATGACATTATCAAGATATATATATTATATATTTTTTTTTTCTGTCAAAGTTGAACTCTCAGTTCTTTTCAGATTGTATAACAATTTTTCTAAATGTTGAATGATGTGTCCTTTATTAGTAGTAATTAAGCTCTCTCTCTCTCTCTCTCTCTCTCTATATATATATAGTACACTGTGTTTGAGGTATAAAAAAAAAAGCACATACACACGCAACAAGTGTGCTGGTTCCGCAGGTAGTGTTATGGTCTGACTGGCGCCAGCACGGATGATCCAGTCATGCTTGAATGAGGATCACACGTACGGGCTCCAAGCTTTCACCCTGTGTGGTGTGTTTATGATTGGCCGGCTTTGCAGGTAGAGGCGGTGGCCTCATACACCTCTATTTGAACTGCTCACCTGCACATGACCTGTGTGTGTGTGTGTGTGATGCTAGAAAAGACAGCAATGTGCCGAGGCAGACAGACAGGAGTCAGAACAGAATGGACCTGCATGTGTCTCTCACACACACAGTGACGCACACAACGCTTGGCTGAGTTTGCGTGGGAGTGTTCACAAATTCTAAGCATGCGACTGCAGCCCTGAACCCTAATTCACCAGGTTACGCAGAGGGTGCGTGGCGGCGTCAACCTAGGAGTTGAGTCTGGGAATACCCAGGTGAAAATGCCATTGCTCAGATGTTGTTCTTTCATTAAGGAAACTAAATGGAATTCCTAGTTGTTTTGTTCAACTTGTCATTTGTGTATCCTACATAGTATTACATTGAGATATTAGACGGGACGTAGAAGATGGTCATGCAGAATATGTGCGTTATAAATTCAAATAAACAGTTAATAATATCTTCTATACATTAAAATCAACTGGAGAGAAAACAGAGGCCCTACCAAATATCTTTATCAAAGTTCCCTCCATGCTTTTGCTTTAGATCAACAGTCTAAAACATGTCATATTTTACAAGGTGGCTAATTCGTAGGACTTCATATGAACGCACTCATACAAATTCAATTGGACATGAGCAAACATTAAAGGTCTCCATTTGCTCTCCATCGACCTTCTATCAGTACCAGCTGAAATGTTAAAGAGATAAACTGTGAGGGCTGTGTTTTAAGGTGCCTTAAGTTTTATTAGAACTCATTCCACAAGTGTGCAATAAATGAGAGCGTATCAGCGACAGATTGTTGGAAAGGAATTGTCGAAATGGAAACAGACTCAACGGGCCCTGTGACTCCAAAGTCTCAAATCAATACTTGAACCTCCGTCCGTCCCTCTCCAGAGAGAGTTGTCCTCCGTGTGTCTTCTCTTCATCCATCTTTCATCCCTCTATCATCAACCCACCTCGCACACCCCCAACCGACCTTGTGGGGTCACCTGTCTTTGTCCGCCGAGCTCCGAGAAAGCTTTGTGCGAGAGTGTGTGTGTGTGAGCTTGCGAGCGAGCGAGTGTGTGTGTCTGGGCTTCTTATCTCTCTGGGCTGCTGCCGTTTTAAATTATTCATCCCTACTGCTCCTGCACACACACACATGCACATCTCCATCACATGCCTGCCCGCATCCGCCCGCCCAAGAGGCGGTCTCCGTGGCAACCTTATCAAAGATCGCAGATTTCAGCTCGAGAAATGAAATAAAAGGGGAAATTGGCTGCATTAGCATAAGAGGAGGAAGCCTGGAGTTGAATACACACCCCTGAAGCCGCCCCCTCCGCTTCCTCCTCCTCCTCCTCCTACCCATAGTTCTTATCTCGCCCATCTGATCATTCTCTCTCTCTTCCTATATATATATATATTTTTTTTTTTAATTCTGTACCCCCCTTTCGCTTTTTGTTCCTCCCTGGCTCGGGGGGGAAGAGAGAATGAAATGAAAGAGGAAATAGATTTGGTCTGGATGACCTTTGACCCTTTCAGAGCAAGTAAACAATACGCAGTAACCTGGGAGACGGGGCATGGGGATGTCAGGGGCGACTGCTTGACAGGCGACTTGATTTCCTGTGGAACAGGGGGCTCGTTTCCTGCATTTTGTGAGGGTTTATTTTGGCAGACTTGGACTGGTCCATGGAGACCCTCCCCTTTCAGATTGACTTTGACCTACAGCTGTATGGAATGGAGGTTTTCCTTATGATACCGTATAAACCTGTTTAATTTTTAAGCAAATTCTCTGGAATCCTGCAGCTTTTAGAATAGACCAGTAACCAATAGTCTTCCCATCAGGACTGGGATCAAATTGAGGCAGATCTATTTACTATTGATCTAATTACTACAGGTTAACAAGAAATCCAAATGTATTTTATTTTTAAGTTCGTTTGTCTCCATAATCTTTTGTTACACTCTATTACCTCCTCCTCTGAACATATTTCCTTGTTGTTTGACATCATTGGATAACATAGTTAATTTGGTCACACTTTAAGGTCAGATTTTTGCTATTAACAAACCATTAACTGACTTTTTCCCATTTTGTTAATAATAGGCATGCTAATAGTGTGAATTGGTCCCTATGCTAAAGTGTTACCACAGATGTTTATTGTGTTGTTGAAGATAGCAGTTTAATTTTGGTTGAATTTAAAGTGCTTTTATTATGGGTAATGAAAGGTTTATATTTTGGTTTTGGGAGTCCCCAAGATTAGGTTGACGCATGCAAGGTCAAAAACACTTTTCATTGTCTTATAACATGCATTTATTTTTACCTCACTTGCTCAACGACTCCCAAACAATTTGCTTAACAATTCATTTTTCCAAACTCCTCTTTTGCGTGATGCTAAAATGCGGTGATTGGTCCAATGGGTCTCATTTTCATTATATCATGCCCGTAATGCCTGATAAAGCAGTGTTTGTGAGCGCAGTGCTGCTTTGTGTACAGTGTTACCGGGAAAACCACTATTTTTACCGCTCCAAAAGCGGCACCTATATTGGCAAAGAAAGAATTAGCATTTCCATTCAGGCCAATGCGAAAAGACCAACAAGTGGACATTGAATGGCTTGTAATTCATTTAAAAAGTCATTTCAATGAGTCGACTCTTTCTTTTGTGACACAATAACTTAATACTAGTGGTGGGCCGTTATCGGCGTAAACGCAAAAAAATATCGCCGTTAATCTATTGAAAAGTTGGGTTGGAGTCTATACGGTGACTTTCACCTTTAGCGCGGATGTATAGCCGAATTACACTGTAGCCTTATTC
>JAUMHQ010000051.1:11482871-11502661 GCA_032361165.1 Enteromius paludinosus | reverse complement strand
AAGCTACATACCTTCTATGTACATATCAGAGAACAATTGAAAATATTCTCTCAATGCATTCTATGGCACCTTTAAGAAGGGAACATGTAAGAAGCCATATCTACAAAATAAAATATCAAAGACACTAAAAAGTGATTTTTAATGGTAGATGCTAAGAATTACAAAGAAAGGATGGCTGATATAATACTGACACACACGTTTACTTAGCTATACATGAAGATATAAATGGGGATGTTCTATTGTGTTTATACAAAGATAGTTATACAACCTACAACTACCACCTTAAAGAAAGAGTCGACGAATTGAAACGTTTCGTTTTTTAAACTGATCAAACGCCGTTTGTCGACGTCAAAATGAAACATTAGTATATTGCCCACCCACTTGTTGGGTCTTTTCACGTTGGTCTGAATGAACATGCAAGTTCATTCTTCCCCAATAGATGTCGCTTTTGTAGCGGTACGAATAGCTGGTCTCCTGCTAACAAACATGCTTTATCAGGCATTACGGGCATGATGACATTAAAATGACATCAGCGGACCACTGAAAATTTGCATCACGCAAATGAGGGGTTTAAAAATGTATCACTGAGCGAGTCTTTTTGTGTGCATGTCAACCTGTTGTTGGGGAAAACAAAAATACCTTTCATTAGCCATAATAGGGGCACTTTAAGTAGGTACACTACACACACACACACTAACAATTTAATAATGACAAAATAAAGGCATGCATAATATGTGAAGATCATACAAATGCATTTGTACTTATCATATCATATCATCTTAACCCTAGCAACTATACAAACCCATTAAAAAACCAACACTCATTGTATGTCTTGAAAACGTATGAGTTTTCTTTATACCACAAAGTGAAAGAAAGAAAGGAAGAAAGAAATTCAAAGCAAGGCACAAAATCTGAATTATAACGTTAGACTGAAATTGTGTCTATAATATGTTATGATACATGCAATATGTAGGACTAAAACGTTAGAAAATATTGCAGTGTGACTCTGGACCATATGAATATTCAGCTTTCACAGCTGTTCTTTTAATTTAAGATGAACTTAACTAACTGCAAACATCCTGCTTTACCAGCACAAGCGAATCACCTCCATTATGACATCACAGTGAGCAGACCAGACCAATCAAGTTACTTGTTTTCCGACACTCCAATTTATTCTGTGGTATTTACGGAACACACCCACTCTGTGGCAAATGCATAAAGAAGTGATATAATAACCTTATTTTCAAGCAATAACGGCAACGGACATGGCCATCATTAAATTGTAATTACTATCACAAACAAACTCTATCGGCTGTAAGCGGAGCATGAGAGACCCGCGGAAATGGCCGTGAACAGAAAAAAAACTCATCAGATAGCGCGGCGGCGGCGTAATTCTCCTTCCCCTATTGAATAATGTCATTATCAGCGACTAATGATGATGTGAGGAGAAGCAGTTATGGAATAAACCGATTATGACAGAGAAAAATGATTGAGGAGCCAGGAAGCTCCATTTATATCGTTTCCCTTTCTGCCTTGCCTGTTGTGATGGAATAGTCCCATCTTTGCAGTCTTTCTTTAGCACCTACTCTCCTGCCATCTCTTCTATCTATCTCTGTCTCTCTCTCTCTTTCTCAGTTCTTTTCTTCTCCTCTTCTCCTCTCTTTGCAATTAATCGCTGTCACATCCAGTCTCGGAGAAGCTACTTTCAATCCACAGCTTGTCAAACTACAGGTTGGGTGAACCATAATTAAGTTCAGCTACAGTCAAGCTAGCCTTTCGAAATGGAGCTACAGATAGATAGAAATTAAGTACCTACCTAATATCAAAAGACTAGTCTGACTGTAGTAGAACTAGAATAACCCGCTGAACGGAGTTTGGATTTATTTAAATTAAACAGTTCAAAAATAATGTACTAATTATGACTAATTACTAATTATTTATGGTAGCAAATCTACAAAATATCTTCATGGTACATGATCTTTATATATCATCAATTATATGTATATATAATTTTGACCCATATAATGTATTTTTTGCTATTGCTACAAATACACCCATACCACTTAAGTCTGGTTTTGTGGTCCAGAGTCACGCCTTATACAAAAATACATAAAAATGCATTGCAGGAAGAGAGAGATGAATCAGTGAATCATTTTCTGAACCAATTCATCTAAATGAACAATCCTAACCAAATTCGCTAAACTGAATCATGCTTCCGAATGCTTCCTGAGAGAGAAAGTGGACATTTCTCATTAAGACATTTAACCTCAGTTCACTTGTCTGTGAAGCTCAGCACACAAAATCTGTAAATAAACAAAATGTACACGAATATAAAAAAAAACGAACACACAAAAATGTAACATTTTACGCTGCCTGACTATATCTGTACTTGTTGGTTAAAGTAACTTGTAACAGGCAAAGATAGAATGTTATGAAAAACAGCTGAGCTAATGAAAAATTTGAAGATGGCGCCTATACTTTTAGGTATAGTTACATCTGGTCACATTTTTCTTCTTATTTTATAAGTGTTCAAAAGCGTCAGAATGCATTTGATTCTGCTTTCAAATCAGTTGATCGTGTGTGTGTGTGTGTGTGTGTCGCGAGTACATTTATGCTCTGTAAATGTGTGTAGGTACTGCTTGTGGAAGGGAAGGGCCCGTGGCCCTTATCGGTCTATAACATCTGGCTGTGTGTCAGGTGATGAGATGGGTAGAGAGAGAGAGACAGAGAGAGTGAGACAGGCCGCTTTAATGCGATGTGGGGGGATAGAGCGAGAGAGGGGTGGTGTGCAAACAAACAGTGGCTGATATGGTCTATGCTTGTCACAATCATTCAGGACGCTCATATATCTTCCCCTCCGCTCCCCGCTTCAGCGGCCCTCTGCCTCTCTCCCTCCCTTTTTAATCTCGTTCCCCCTTTCTCTTCCTCCATCTCCCCTTCTCTTACTCTCTGTCTTCCTTTCTCACCATCTCTGCTTCCTTCCTGTTGTCTTCTTTTGGATTTGCAGGCCTGTATTTTGTTGTGCTTCTTATTTTGTGCTGTTTAAAAGAATGTGTGCGACCAAAACTGAGGTTTTGTGACCCTTGTCATTCCTTGTGTTAGTTTATAGCTCTATTTGGTACCGTGTTCCTAATCATTGACAAAATTAACTTTTGTAAGATGCCCACACAGTAACAGTTCAAGTATTAGAGGGGTAAGTTTATAGAAGTGAACTGTTGCAGTTCATCAGCTTTCAACAGTATAAATGTGATCTTTAGCAGACAACTATGTTTATTATATTTTATTGTGCTAATGTTGTATTTTATTTTCAATTAGGGCTATGCCATTTGAACATATTTACAGTAAATATGAACTATAATTATCTATTATTTCTGGTACTAACTAGTGAATGATGAACAGCAGAATTTAACCAAATATGATGTTATTCTGAATTAACATGATGAATTAATATTTGTCATAATAATAATAATAATAATAAACAACACCAACTTCACAACAACAATAATAATGATAGCAATAATAACAACAACAATAATATAAATAACAATAATCATTATTATTATTGGTGTTTATAATAAAATAAAATAATAATAATTATTATTATTATTACGATGCATTGTTTTGGAAACGAACTAGCTACACACGACTGTTTCCCGAACACTGACGCCTCTCCGTCGTTTGAACTACATTAGTTCAACAACATAGGGCCATTTTTTAATGACGTCACACGCTTGTGGTAGAGGAATAACTTCTGCTATTTAACTGATTAGAGATCTCCAAGATGCTGCTGTACCGAACATGACACATATTGACCAATTTACACTTTTTAAAAACCTTTAAAATGACGTGCAAAAGTACTGTACATAATTAATACGCATTTTAGATTAAGACAGAGATGGCATGTTAGTTTGCTTCTTGTGCGCAAGAGTAGATTTATAAAAGCCCAGATATCTTACTAACAAGAAACTATGCTTCTAACCACAGGTCCAAAGCTGTAGTTCTAACCACGTACGTTTGTGACGTTGATTGCGAATGTTTGTTTGAACTATGCTTTCGGGAAATACTGAATCTTTAAACTATGCTGGTAACGACGGAACTTGCGACCATAGTAGACTAACACCCCAAATTAAAGTTCATAATGCTTCATTTTTTAGTGTCTAGTCATCTTGTCATATAGAGATTTGCTTTCATTTATATCTCCACTGATGGGTTATTTTTCATTTGAATTGCCAGAAACATTTTTGTTTCGTGTTTTGTTTTGGTTTGTTTTTTGTTTTGGTTCGGTTTGTTTTTTGTTTTGGTTCAGTCTATTTTTTGTTTTGTTTTGGTTCGGTTTGTTTTGGTTCAGCCTATTTTTTGTTTTGTTTTGGTTCGGTTTGTTTTAGTTAAGTTTTGTTTTGTTCTGTTTTAGTTTCGTTTTTTATTTCATGCTATTTTCCTTTTTATAAGAGATACATTGGTTCGATTTGTTTTTTGTTTTGGTTCGGTCTATTTTTTGTTTTGTTTTGGTTCAGTTTGTTTTTAGTTTTGTTTTGGTTTGTTCTGTTTTCGTTTAGTTTATTTCATGCTATTTTCCTTTTTATAAGAGATACATTGGTTCGGTCTATTTTTTGTTTTGTTTTGGTTTATTTTTTGTTTTATTTTGGTTCGGTTTTTGTTTTGTTTTGGTTCGGTTTTTGTTTTGTTTTGGTTCGGTTTGTTTTTCGTTTCGGTTTATTTTTTGTTTCGGTTTATTATTTGTTTTGTTTTGGTTCGTTTGGTTTATTTTGTTTTGTTTTGTTTTTTGGTTTGGTTTGGTTTGGTTTGGTTTGTTTTGTTTTGTTTTGGTTCGGTTTGTTTTTTGTTTTGTTTTGGTTCGGTTTGTTTTTTGTTTTGGTTTGGTTCGGTTTGTTTTTTGTTTCGGTTTATTTTTTGTTTCGGTTTATTATTTGTTTTGCTTTGGATCGTTTTGGTTTTGTTTTGGTTTGTTTTGGTTTGGTTTGGTTTGGTTTGGTTTGTTTTGTTTTTTGTTTTGGTTTGGTTTGTTTTGTTTTTGGTTTGTTCTGTTTTCGTTTCGTTTTTTATTTCATGCTATTTTCCTTTTTATAAGAGATACATTGGTTTGGTTTGTTTTTTGTTTTGGTTCGGTTTGTTTTTTGTTTCGGTTTATTATTTGTTTTGTTTTGGTTCGTTTTGTTTTGTTTTGTTTTGTTTTTTGGTTTGGTTTGGTTTGTTTTTGGTTTGTTTTGGTTTGTTCTGTTTTCGTTTAGTTTTTTATTTCATGCTATTTTCCTTTTTATAAGAGATACATTGGTTTGGTTTGTTTTTTGTTTTGGTTCGGTCTATTTTTTGTTTTGTTTTGGTTCGGTTTGTTTTTTGTTTTGTTTTGTTCAGTTTTCGTTTTCGTTTCGTTTTTTTATTTCATGCTATTTTCCTTTTTATAAGAGATACATTGTAAATACAACCACCTCTGTATAGCTGTGAGCGCAACATGAAATGAGCATAGCAAATGTGTTTTCATCTGTACATAACCAAACAGCAGGCTTCCATCTGTACAAACTAATCTGGTTACAAAATTTTTGCACTTTGAAAAAGGAGGAGTATTGAACAGGTCACTGTTGTGTTTAAGGCCTTTTGCTCCTGAATGCCTCTAAAATTCAAGTCAAATGATAACATAACTGATCCTATTGAACTTATTGATTGATTGATTGAATAATATTCTGTTTCACCTAGAAAAACCCAAATACATATTGTGTAAGTGATGATAAAAAAAACCCATATGGATCACTTAATCAGGAATTTCATTAATGTTATCATTATGAGAGCATCACTCTATTGTGATTATGACACATCACAACATCAGCACGCTAGACCATTTGACAGACTTTGACTTTGTACGACAACGTGAGATTGTGTTGCGAACTAGTAAATACATACAGAGAAAGTGCTCTCAATCAGAAATCTCAAACAATCCGAAAACAAGCAGTGAGTTTATATTTCTCACTGAGGGAAACCCTGATAGAATAAATCTAGAATAGACAGAAAAAAGAAAAAAAAAGCGGTAGTGGTAAGTAAATCAATATGGCATATTCTTGTGTTTGACCCAGTCCGCGTTGAGGGCTTTCTGGGCCTGAAGCTTAAATATCCACTAATGGAAGCTTGTGTAGATCTAATCACGCCTGTAATTGAAGTTAACTTTGAAGCTCTCAGTCTTGAGGAATATTTAAAGACAGAAGAGAGGGACTGAAACTCAATATGGCGCACCGGAGACCCGGCTATTCATCACGCATCAATAATAAATGAACGCTCCTCGCATAATTCTGCTCACGTTGTTTTTTTTTTGTTTTTAATATTTCCATCGTCTGCATGCTAATGCTTCATGTTCCTGTGGTAGATATGCCATTCAGTCCGATTCAGGTTTTCGTTCTGTTGCACAGTTGATAAGACAGATCAGTCTCAAAGCAACTTTACAAAGATGAGTACAAAGATCAGTTTAAAAGCCCCAGTGACAAAACACAATTTGTGTGGTGTAGATGTGAACATGTAGGTATATCAGTGCTTGGACAGTGCTGACAATGTTTAAAAAAGAGGGCCTACCTGGGAATTATGCTCTTATGGAGTCTTTGATGCAGTAGACCAGGCATCCATGCACTGCAGGTTCTGCAAAATATAAATGAATGAAGCCTATATATATATGTGTAGTTTAAGCTCTGTTCTGGGTGTTTTGAGGGTGTTAACAGTGTTTGTGAGAGTGATTTTGAAGTCTTCTTCCAAGATATGGTATGATTTAGTTGAATGTGTCAGTTTAATGGATTTATGAACAATTTATACTACTGTAAATGCGTATTGTTTCTTTTTTATAGCACAGGCCAAATATTAGTGGTAATAATGGTACTTTGGCATTTCAGTACTGTTTTCAATGCAGGTACCATATCAAATAAATAAAAAACTTTAATAAAAAAATAACTTAAAAAATGTTGACTTACAAATTATACTTTTGCAACACTTTGCGATAAGATAATGCATTAAAAAAACATTAACTAACAATACATTTGTTGCGATATTTATTACTCCTTTTATGGTAGTTATTAAAAATGCAACTCTTCATTGTTAGTCCGTGTTAGCCCAGGTCATTAATAGACAAAACTTTGACATTCTACATCAAAATTTGTTGATTTTGTCAAAATTATGAGATAAAATGTCAAATGTATGTTGTAAAAAGTTGTAATTGTGAAATATAATGTCAAATTTAGACATAAAACAAATTTAAACTGACACATCAAAATTCGTAAAAGTTATGAAAAATGTAAAAATTATGAGATAAAAGGTCAAAATTACAGCGTAACTTATAAGTGACATAAACGGTCAGAATTCTGATATTAAAAAGTTGACATTACAGTAAGAAAATTGTAATTAATGTCAACTTTTTTGTAAATAGGGCTTTATCTTAAAGTTTTGACATTTTATCTCATACTGATTTTTGACTCATAATTTTGTACTTTTTGTATCATAATTATGCTTTACCGAAGCATGATTTATTTATTTATTTATTTTTAAGTGCCAACAATGTTTCTCCATAGCTACCAGGCTTCGAGTGAACAGTAAAAACGCGTAGAATTGTAGCTAGTTGATGTTGTTGACAAAAAACATACAGTATTACCAAATTACAGAGCGCTGACAAAACTCTGACACGTTTGCTCTTTACCACTTGTTTAGTGTTATAGCAGAGTGCCTATGTTAGCTGGGTTAGCTCTGTTTATGGTATTAGCAGCAAGTGATTGATGGCGCGGGCCGTGGCGGAGCGTGGCATGAGTTGTAGAGGCTCCTGATACGGACGCCTCAGATGCTCTGAGATCTCCTGTATGTCAGATCCCGATAACGCTTTACTGAGCGCGTTACACTCAGGACCGCAGCCGCCCGCTGGCCATCTGCAGCCAATTCAACGTATTATTACCAACAACACAGCCTTTTCTATCCGGCCTGCTGCGAATGCCCTTCCGCCGCTCGTGGGGGTCCATCACGGCTTTTGCTGGAGTGATTTGGAAACATGGGTTGTGGTCAGTCGGTGAATTCGAGGAAGTGAATGAATGTTTCTGAAGAAAAAAATGGAGCGTTCCGCCCATCCCCGGTCGCTGTCTCCTGTTTCAGCGCATCGATGAATTACCCCTCTCCACAACTCTCTCTTTACTTATCAGCTTTCTCTTCCCCCCCCACCCTCGCTCGTTCTTTTATCAGTCCGTTTTATCTCTTCTATCTGTGCCATTTCTTCCTCTCGTCCCTGCGCCGCTTGCTGCTGTGATGTCATGGGACTGTCTGTCGCCGGGCTGACGGGTAGGTTGCTGTGGCACTGCTTTCCTCCCCTCCATCACTCTGACTTTCTCCCTTTAGATCAGATTGACGATGGCGACTCACTACCGCATACAAATACACACACACAGCGGCCAAAAACACAGTGACGCCTGCGAAGTCATGCCTCATTTAGCCATCAGACCTCGATCGGAGATGCACGACATGACTGGTGCATTCCAATCAGTCAAAGTATGAGTCAACGCAGAGATTGGTAACAACGCAAGCTGATTCCACACATACCGCAAACACTTTCACTCAACCTGACTCACTTTGTATGTTATGACTGACCCCAAGGTCCCCACCGGCCTCTCGAATTTTTCCACGCATGTCTTTTTTTTGCCGCAGCTCAAGAAAGAAGAGGAAGAAGGGGAAAAAAAAAAAAAAAGCATTAGTGTATTCACTGTGCATCGCCGTTCGCGCTTTAAATAGGAATACACTTGAGCCTCTCTTCTGGGCTTTTAAGAATAAATGAATGCATTTGTCTGGATTTTTGTGATGTACTTTTAAAAGAGGATTCTGCTCTTCAGATTAAATCCTTGAACGAGAGAGCATCTCTGAGATACAGCGCACAATGCTTCTGTATTCGTTCTTACTATCTTTTAATACCTATCCATTTTACATACAGTACATTTTATAGCTCCGGGGCTTAGAGAATGGATCCAGATTGACAAAAGTTGGATAGTTGGAGTGTGATTGCTATGATTAGCAAGTTTCAGGAGAAAGTTTGGGTGTTGTTGTGGGTAGTTTTCAGGGTGTTTCTATGGTACTCCTAAATGAAGTGGTTTAGGATGGTTGCCACATTTGACCCTTTGAAAAAAAGGCCACATTTAAGTCTCTATGATATTTTGGTATTTTATTGATTAACAATTGTAGAGTTTGAGTCTAGGAGAAGAATGCATATGTATTTGTTAGATAATTAAGCCTGACTTTCTCAGTTTAATGTGTTTTTTCACTCTTCTCTTTATGCTCTGCTACTTCAAATACACTTCAAAGAACAACTTTGGAAAGTTGCTGGCGTTTCAAATATGCTATGACTGATTCTCATTGATGTTCTCATGATGTTCTGTGGTGTGACACTTTTTTTTTATTATTGTGGAATATTTATGAAATCTTACTTACTTGGAAACATATCTTTTTAACTGTACCTTAAAATTTGAAACTAAATTATACTGAATACAAAAAATAAAATACACTATATGGTGTCGTGTCTATGTGTGTGTGTGTGTGTGTGTGTTTACATGGGCCTCTAGCAGTTCTCAAATCATCAAAACATTTTGTTTCAAGATTTAGATTTACTGGACATCAAGTGGCAAATCATTTCCTTAATTTTTTAATGTCAGACTTCCATAAAAGCATATATTATGCATGTACACAGTGTAATATCCCCAAAATATCTGCTTTTTGATTGTAATTAACTTTTGTAAATTTTTTATGCATTATTTTTTAATGATTTTTCCTTTTTTTTTTAAGAATTAGTGATTTGTTATAATTAGTATTATTTTGATGTTCTTTGTTTCTTTTCCTATGTTTTAAGAATATTGAAGTGGCAACTTAAGCAAAATACAGATAAGAACAATAATTTTTGCATTGATGATTGTATTATGGGTCATATTTAACTTTTTGCATTTACCTTTTTTTTTTCTCAATACTGTACCTGACTCTATCAGAACAGTCCTTCGGTTGTGACCTACAAGCTGAGGACCACCTTCATTTACTTTTCCCTATTTAACACTGATCATCCAAAATTCACTTTCCCCCATGTCTGAGATGATCTAATTGATGTAATGAATTGGATTATCTAATCGCAGGGATCGGGGCGGATCCCCCACCCAGCTTTTATCTGTACACGGCTTCCTGAGCTGCTTACTTACCACCTGCAATGCATCATGGGCCACGGAGGCAGCTTTCACTTATTTGACACAAATCGTAATGGGTGATGTCCCTCCTCAACCCACATACTTCAATTTACAATTCCCAGTGGAAATGTACTGATAAGATTTTATTTTTCTTTGTTAATTAATTGAATAATTGTATAGTGGAGGGTTAACACTCTGACCGTAAGTACAGTATATAAATACAATTTAAATAGACAATACAAAGTAGAAAGTTGCTTAAAAGCATATTACCTGTCCTGAACTGTTTGTTAGGTTGAGCAACACTGCCATCCAGGGGAATTCAGATAAAATACACATTTTCATATTTTTCTTCCCACTAATTTTCATGGCTCTCCTGAGTAAGACAGAAGATAAATATGGGTTTATTGAATTGTTTTATTTATTAGATTTTTAATACATTATTTCTTTGAGAAAGGCACCCACTAACACATGCTGTAATGAAAAATTATGTTGTGTATTTTAAATCCAATTTACAGGTGAATTCAAGTCAGAAGTGATTGTGCCCTAACTTACTCCAAATGGCAAAGCATTATGGAATAGGCCTATACTGCCACTCGGTTTTGAATCGAAATGTTAACAGCAAAACTAGATTTATAATTCGTTTCTATCACTTACAGCATCATTTTGGGTTTTGTCGGGAAACGTTAATGAAACATGGTCAGTAGCCACAAATTAATATGTCACAGGAACAAGTTTTAGGAATGAATACGTCTGTGCTGTTTGCGTCGGCAGCCCTGTCAGTGAAGTGCCTACAAGCATGATAATAAAACATGACTTATTACTACATTTCAATATAAAATAACGTTGTGTTGTATCTGTTTTAATGTAGGTTTAACGTTTGGATCATGTTAAAAGCGTAGTTTGTACATCATCCATGTAGTACATAATTTGTAATCGACCAATCGATCAACCCTAGTTCTGACTGTTATTATTGTAATTGAAAATAAAACGATAATAGACCAGCACGTTGGATGTTTATTTTGCTACTGTATATCTCCTAAGGCATGCATTTTACGTAAATTACCTCAGCTTTCCTGAACGGCGCGGATGGCCCATTGACAGCAAATTATTTTTCCTGGAAGCGACCTTCAGAAGTTCTAAAACGGCCTTGTTTGGAAAGTGATTGAGTAGTTCGAAAAGTTTCCTCCTCCGCCGGGAATTCGTCGTTTCTTTATGATTTAGCACGCCATAAATTCATCCTAATGACGCCAGAAACTATGCGTATTTAGACACGACTTAAAAATTACATGTAAAATCCACATTAACTCAAAAAGCCAATAGGATAATATTTCAATTAAACTTGTAACTTCTTTAAATCACGTTTAAGTAGATACTATACCAACGATATACGACTGAGTTCATCTTGATATAGGCTATCCCCTGTATTATCTGACATGCTTCCTTTATTAGCTATTTTCATATATGTAGGCACAATGGAACTAAAAAAGGGATTCTGCATCCAAGCCGCTAGATGTCAGTAAAATACTAATGTTGTGTAAACCATGAAGTTAATATGTTTGAAAAGATACTCTGACTTAAAGGCTAAGTGTTCAGATGCAGCGAAGAGTATCATATTATGCCCGTGTTTGAGATAAGACCGTATAATTTAACTCTCTCTCTCTCTCTCTCTCTCTCTGTGCATATATATAGCTGGTCATATGAGAAAAGGGAACATTCTAACATCTTTTGTGTAAATATCTTACTCAGGACGTACTAAACAACAACAACAATAAATAACAGGCCTTTTGCATAATCTCTCTTATTTTGTCAACATGTCACAAGATTCTGCAAGGGGTGAGCAAACTTTTGCATAAAACTGTGTGTGTATATATATATACTGCTCTCTAAGTTTGGAAACGCCCTAGAAAAGTGGGGTTTTACATATTGGAATGGATTCTTTTTAAATTGTGATAACTTTGTACTGATAAGGGACGACACAAACTATTACATAAACAGTTTATACACAGAAAATAATTTGCGATTCATCAAAATATCCAGCATTAGCAGCTATTAGAGTGCTGCATAATCTGGGCAGCCGAGCTGTCAGTTTATTCAAACGTTGACTTGGTATATTACCCCAAGTCTCCTGAAGGATTGCCCAAAGATGATTCACACTGGTTGGACACTTCTTACGGACATCAGTCAGTACATTACAGTAGTATGTAATCAAAATAAAAATTATTATTGCTGGTCTTCAATGATAATGTCAAGTTGCTTTAAGTTTCCAAGTTTCCAAACCTTTGGAGGGCAGTGTGTATATATATATATATATATATATATATTACACAGCTTAATGGAATACTCGATTCTGATTGGTCAGTCACCACAATCCAAAGTTTTTGTTTTTCAGACAAGAGAAGTTGGCATGAATGCAACAATCATCAGCAAATACAAACTTTGTCTTGAACACAAATACAATGAACTACATTTTTAGTGCTTGTTATTTTTAGTTCTGCTTTAAATAATTAAAAAAATCCATTTAGATTTTGGTTTCTGATGCACCTGCAATTTGCTTGTTTACTTTCCCTGGAAACCTGTTGCTTTGTAAACAAAGGCTTGCATGAAGTGCTAATTGTGTCTGGCATCAAACATTGGCAATCAGACTAATGTGACTGTGGTTCATCTTTGCAGCTGCTTTTGTGTAGACCAATATGCAACTTTGCTTCTGAAAAGCACAGCCAACATCTAATAATTTTAATGACCTACGCTGGTTGAGTATTAGCATCTACTATTATTTTAAGCCACATGATAGTTAGTACCAGTTGTGATGGGATACAAGCCAGCTCTGATAAGACTGTGGCCGGGAGGAATAAGAAAACTCGTTTGTATGTAAATAACTGCTCAACTAATCATGCAATTGAGCATATTTGTGATAACAATAAATTGAAAGAGATGGAGAAATTGTATTTTGTTGTTGAGGTAACACTTTATTTCAAGGTGTCCTTGTTATTCCTTACATGTACTTACTAGTATAATAACAATTAGTTATGCAAGTAACCCTGAAGCAAACCTAATCCTAAACCCAACCTGTATAGTAAGTACAGTAGTTAATTATTAGTTATTTATCAGTAGTTAAATGTATAAACACACTGAAAGAAGGACACTTTACAATAAAGTGTAACCACTGTTAACATTAAAGGCTTTGTTTTAAATCAAACTTTGTTTTTGTTTTTAATGGATTATCTTTAAGTTATTCTGTCAACTTTATTATGACATGACCTTATGCTTATGAACAAAAACACAGATTCATTTAAGAGATGAGAATACAAAATGAGACTAAACACTATCTTTGCCAAACACAAAGTGTTTTGTTCAGTCAGTTAGTGGCTGCCAAGAGCATAAATCCATTGAAATTCTAAACACTTAGAAACTGAACACTCTATACAGTATGTGCAGTTTAACCTTTGCTTGTTTAGCTTGAGAAATAATGACATAAACTCTTAAACTCACAGTCTGTTCCAACCGTCATAAATGATTCATTTGAGGGGTGAGCACTCATGGCAGCTGCTATACTGTCATCTTTTCAAACAAAATGGCCAGAAAAAGAGGACAGAGGCCCAGCCCCTTTGGTCCCTGTGCCCCCTCACTCACTGCTGATTTGGGGGAGACCTCACAGTGGACAGCATTATGTAGACATGTTGACTTCTGAATAGCTAGTTTTAGCATTTGCTGTTGAAGAAATTTCGTCTGTATACTTTTCTGTTGGGAAGTGTTACAAAGTTCAGACTTGAGTCTCTGTTGCCTCACGTAATTTAGCTATTAACCACCAAAGGTTCTGGTTCTGGGCCTCCTGTGGTGTTGGATCATAAACAACATTAATCCTCTGTTAAGCAAATTAATCCATGTCATGGATTAAACAGTATTTTGAAAGAAAAGTACAAAGAGTTGTTTCGCAATTTGGGAATCGAGCATTGAAGCAGGTGCCTTTCACGCAAAACGGAACATTAATTGCATGACAGCACATTAAATCAAGGGCAGCCCCCATGGAGCGAAGTAACTGGAGTTAAGTGGTTTACTGAAAGGCAAAAGAGCCAAGTTGACAAATTTCTTTTGTTTGCAATAGAGACCTTTTACAAACCCCCTTTGCTTTTATCAGTCCTTTGCAAATGTTCTGTACACATTTTTGTGCTTTTTTTTCCCCTTGAATGAAACAGGATATTTAGTGTGAGAGGGGAAAAAATATATGCAAATCACACTTTGTTCAAAGATTGTGCAAACTAAATTATATATTACAGTTAGTGTGCGCAATATTTACAGTATGAAGAGTTTATATTGCAGTAACGAATAACTATTTTTGTTAACAATTTTCAAATTCTTTTTTGTGCGCGTTTTTCAAACTGCGGTTGGGTTATTTTGATTTGGTACAAAATTGCTCAAATAAATACTAGCTAACTCAATAATACGCAATAAAGACTGGAATGGAGAAAAGAGTGTGTTTTTGCAACTGAAACAAGTAACTAATGATCTGTTAATGGCTGCTGGTGGTGGGTTCTTATCCATCCTTATTTTGCTTGATTTGAGTGCAGCCTAATTTCACATTATATTTTGTTGAACCACTTATCAGTTATTGATATAACCGTATAACTTACCGTACACGGTTTGCACGACTAAACAGTTTTTATTCCCCTCCCTTTTCTGTTAGCTGTGGTGTCCCCCAGGGTTCGGTTCTAGGCTCTTTGTTGTTTTTAATCTATCTTCTTCCACTTGGTAATATTTGTTTCTAAATTTGGTATTAAATTTCACTCTTATGCTAATGATACACAACTATATGTATCAATTAAGCCTGACTCTATTCTACCACCTGTCTGCCTTAATACCTGTCTGTCTTAATCAAAAAGAAACTTGGTTCTCTGCAAATTTTATTAAACTTAATGCCAATAAGACTGAAGTACTCCTAATACTAACTCTATTCTCTCTAGATCCTGCGTGTTTCCTTTATCCATTGATGATTCCTCTGTTTCTCCTTCTAGTCAGGTGAAGAACTTGGGGGTCATCTTTGACGCTAGTCTTTCACTTGAAGCTCAAATGAATAGTATAACACGGCCTTGTTATTTTCGTCTTCATAATATTCCTCGTCTCCGCTCATTTATAACTCCACACAGCCTTTCTTGTTTACTCATTTGTCACTTCTCGTATCGACTACTCTCATTTTTTTTTGGTTTACCACAAAAGCTCCTCCTTAACCAAAGCTGATTCATAGTTCTACTGCTCGCATAATAACCCAAACTCCACCTATAACAACATTAGCCCAATACTTCAACAGCTTCATTGGCTCCTTTGCATTTTTTAATTTTTTTTATTTCTTCTTTTAACGTATAAACTCTTCATAACCTTACTCCAACTTATCTTTCAGATCTCATTCAGCAATCCTCCTCAAACTCTTCAATCTTTCTCAATAGGTCTTCTTAATACTGTACATCCACGGCTTGTCTGAACACCATGGGTCATAGGGCCTTTAGCTGTGCTGCTCCTTGCATAGAGTCGTTATCACAATTCGAAAACTAAACTCAAAACTCATGATTAATGTCTGCACTCAAATCCTGGCTTTTTCTTTTCTCTCCATTCTCGCTTTCTTTTATGGATTATTGATATTGCTGTTTATTGCTATTTATTGTTGTTTTATTTATTGTGGCCTTGTGTGATTTGAAAGGCGTCTCAAATAAAATGTCTTCTTATTATTAATATTATTATTAATTATTAAATAAAATAAGCATATCTAATTAATTAAAATCATGAAATGTGAAACATTTATGCATTCAAAAGCATAAAACATGTTCATTTCATATACATGTTCATATCATTGCGTGATATAAAGTCAGAATTGTGATATATATATATATATGTATACAATAACACAATAATGTGGATAGAGTTTACAAGTTTCCCACCTATAAGGAATGGAGTTGTTCTTGCTGCATGGTATTTTTACTTCAAGAGATAGGTAACTATCTAAAAAATTTTATTCTGTCATCAATTACTTACCCTCATGTCTTAAGATGTAAGGGTTCATCTTCGGAACACAAATGAGGATTTTTTGGATTTAATCTGAGAGCTTTCTGATCCTTCCATAGACAGCAAGGGTCACTGCATGTTAAGGCCCGGAAAGGTACCAATAACATAATCACTATGTAATCCATGCAGTCTTCCTACAGCAGTAAACAAAGCGCGGCACACCGAGTTATATGTCAGCAGCGCCATGTGTAGGTGTTAAGGCGCTCTCATGAACTCGCCTCCAAAACAGAGGCGTAAGAGAAGAAAATGCTGTACCCCAAAAGTATTCTCATTGCTTCATAAGATTCCGAATAAACCACTGATGTCACAAGAACTACTTTAACAATGTTTTGGGTACCTTTCTGGTCCCTTTGCTGTCTATGGGAGGATCAGAAGATTTCTTATTAAATCCAAAACATCTTAATTTGTGTTCAGAAGATGAACAAAGGTCTTATGGGTTTGGATAATGGGTAATGGGTGGGTAATGACAGAATTAGAATTTTTGGATGAACTATTCCTTTTATGCCGGAATAAAACTTTTTTAAAAACTGAACTTACTGACTTTGTAAATAATCACAGGAAAATCTGGCCATCCTTCACTAAGTGACTAAGGAACATATGCTACCAGACTTTAAAGTCATTACTATCATAGCAAACTTATGTAGAAACATGCACTTTTTAAATAATTTTTTTTTTGTTTTTTTTTTTTTGAAGTTTTAAAGGCAGTGTATAAACTTGATTGACACAACGTGAGGTTGTATTCATTTTTTTAATATGCACAAATTTCAGACAAGAATTTTGGAACATACAATGACCTTTAGACAAAAACTTGAATGGTTAAGAGTGAGAATTTGAATGTCAGAATTGTCAATAAATGGGCTTACAAGGTGAACTGTGAGTTGAGTACCAAGATACTAAAGCATAATGAGAAGACCTAATGTCATCAGTACAGAAATAAAGTACTCAACACCATAAGATGTTGAAAACCTGCCTCCATAATTTCGCCTCACAATTTGGAAAGAAGGATGAATCTGGTCTTAAGAATATTAACATCAACCAGGAAAATGGATTTTGTGTTTGACCAGCTTAACATCTCTACTCACATCTTCTTGCAAATACTTTAAAACGTTTAAAAAATGCATTGTGACATTCCAACCACTAGATGTCAGTATATCATAAGAAATGTCCCTACAGCGTAATGATATGGTTTATTTTTATTAGTGCGCCTCTGATGGTTTAAACTCACATTAGATTTAAAATTCAAATCAGTCTGCATTCATTGAACCTCTTACCAGCTCAGCTGAACTGGTGGATCATGTAGATTTAATAAGGGCTCATTTCCTTATACCCAATTCCATTTTTTAATGAGCAAAGAGGTTACAGTGTCCTAATGAGGACATTTTTATCCAAAAAGAAAAATATATATATATAAAATCAGGATTTGACCATGGCGACCGGTGGCTGTCTGAAAATCCACTCCTAAAGTGATATTGATTTTGTCTTTATTGATTCACTACCCCGTTCTCCTGCGGCCATGCTAAAATCTCTCCAGCTCAGTGCAACAATTCAACAGCCTGCGGTTGATTGTCTAACACCTTGGCAAGAGTTGAGGTCAGGGAAGACGGTTGAGGAGGGAGGAAAAGACCAAGTGAGAGAAAAGGGGACTTGGGAGGTGGAAATGAGGAAAGTCTGAGGAGCATTAACGAGCACATGCTCTTCAAAGTTATCTGCTCCTTTGAGACCTTCCTTGGGCCTGCTCCCTCTGGCATGTAAGTGTGTGTACAGACACACACACACAGTAAGAATGTCTTTAATAAGTGAGCCATTGATCCGACTCCCACCACCAGGCAATTAAGAGTCCAAACTCTCTAATAAGCTCCAATTGGCTGGCCGGCAATTACTGTGGCAATGGCTGGAAGAGTGAGCATGAGGCAGCTAGACTGATTGGTTTCACTGGCCCTAATGCGATTGCGGTTCGTACCTTGCCGACCGCTCCACGGGTGAGCCGCGTTTGAGCAGTAATGGGCGCCCGGCTACAGATATATCTCTGCGAGGCCTGATTGCACCCTGCTGTCAATAAGCAGCCGCACCTTTAATGGGGACGAAGAGTGTGTATGTGTACTTAAGGGTCAAGACAGTGTCATGGAATGCTCCCATTACACCAGGGGCATATGGATTTTCAGTAATGAGACAAAGGTAAGACTTGGGGGTTTATGACAGTATAGAAACATTTAAGACTTGGACAGGAGCTGGGAAACTTTAGGTAAGGACATTATTTTCTTCCAAAATGTTTATACAGACATGCTGTGTCCATAACACTATAAAATTGGCTGCGCAGGCTTTTATTGTGCCGCAAAAAAACATAAAAAAACAAACCATAAAATCAGACTATTTAAAGTCGACAGGACGACTCAAAATTGTCCCTATTTATGTTCTTTATACATGTCCCTGGCTTATTGTGAACAACTGATCTGCGCACGTTTCATACATCACATTACATAAGTTGTCAACACTCTTTCATGTTGACTTCAAAGTCTCCTAGAGCCCAATACTATTCTGCATCTTTCCCAGAATAATTCTTGTTCTTATTTTGCCGTAAACACATTTTATCGATGAAAATTTTCAACTGCGGCTCTACTGTACCATCTTGCTGTCGTGAGATCATAATGTTCTTGTACTGGAGGCATACTGAGACAGTCTGTACTGTGAAAGTTCCCAGACGCCTAGCAACAGCTACCAGCACTCCCTTAGTCAGCTGCTTATAGTAATATCGACATAGCAACACGTAGAGCCTTTGAACAATCTTGTTAACCCTGTTGCAGTGCCTTTACCGGTAAAGCAGCAGTTTGACATCACTTGTGGCGATGTGGTTTTTGTAACATGAGTAAAGGATATCTGGTCTTTGTCGCTCATAGCATTCTAAATATCAAGAGGTTTTAAAAGAAGTTTTAGCCGGTGAGTTGCTGCAGTTCCTGCTGGTGGATCTGTAAGGCTCTTACAAGCCTAAAGTGACGTCACACCAGGATAGTTGCTAACTTAGGGCTTGGGATCGTATATGTTCCTGAGGTGCCTTCAGGCAATGAATTATAAGAATGTTATTTTCGGAGTGACGATTAGCAAAGATGGCAGCACATATACTTGCGAAGCTGCACGTGGCATGAGCAACTGTCACTGAGGTGTGCGGAAATGCTAATGGATTTGGAGGTAAAGCCAAGAAGGTCCAATCCAAACTCAAGGATGCATCTTGTGAGCTAAGTTAACATCCAAAGATTCAAATTTAGCTTATGCGCAAAACTGGAGTATTGCATAAAACATTTGCACCGTTTCCATCCAAAGTGTCAAAAAGGACAAAATCATCATTTCCTGATAGACTAGAACTTTACATAACTAAGAAAAGCTGGAGACGCCACTTAAATGGATAATTCACCCAAAAATTGTCATTAATTACCAGTGGCGGTTCTACACGGAGGCCTAGGGAGGCCCGTGCCTCTGTAGACAAGTCCCTGGCCACCCCTGTGCTGACCAAATAAAAAAGTATGAATTTATTATGATTTTACACACGAGCGCCAAAAGTGG
>JAUMHQ010000051.1:11465287-11476250 GCA_032361165.1 Enteromius paludinosus | reverse complement strand
AAAAGGAGTCACTGACACCGACAGGTACACCTCTCCCCGTCATGTTTTCTACTACTGGCTGACAGTCCGTCGTTGTCTGTAAGCTTGACGGGCTAGCAACAGTAACTAAGGGGGGCGTGGCTTTTGCGAAAGGTCAATTCCAGAGAGTCTAATGCCCAACACTCTGCCTAGTGATAGCCTAATAGATGTGTTATGAATTATGTCATTAATTACTCACCTTCATGTTGTTCCAAACCCATAAGACCTTTGTTCATCTTCGGATTAATTAAGATATTTTTGATGATATCAGAGAAGCATCTGACCGTCCATAGACAGCATTACAACTGAAATGATCCAGCCCCGGAACATAATAAACACACCATGTTCATGTGACATCAGTGATTCAACTTCACTTTTGCGATTCTAGCAGATTCCTTTTTGTGCAAAGAAAACCAAAATAACATAATTAACTCTATATTCTTCCCCTATGACTTACTGTACTTCTTCTGCCAATTTAGAGAGTATCACAACGTAAGTGCACAACTTCCACTAGGTGTAAACTACCGCAGAATACATTCATGCGCATGCTTTTCCCCCGATGTAAACAAAGCTGATCACCTTAAATACGTTGGAGCTTGCGTATGCATTGCATTGTGATACTTCAAAAATGGCTGAAGTCAATGGAGAAGAATGGTAGAATTAAAAGGTGTTATTTTTGTTTTTTTTTGCAAAAAAAAAACATTCTCCTAGCATCACAAAACTGAAATTGAGCCACTGATGTCACATGGACTGTTTTACTGGTGTCTTTGGAGGGTCAGATATCTCTCTAATATTATAAAAAATATCTTACTTTGTGTTCTGTTTTTTAGTGAATTCACCATTTAATGCTTCTGTTCAACATAATGTTTTCAGTACCCAAGTCCTGCAATATCTCACAATTTTGGTTATTTTACTTTTATGCTAATACTAGCTACATGTTATTAGCCTGACTCTAGCTAAACTATAGTTAAAATCTAGTTAAAGCTACAGTTTTAGAGTAGCTATCATAAGCACAAAGTAATCTCTAATGTGCTGCCTTGATGAAGTGTTTTATGTGTGAATTGGGGCTCTGATGGGGGGAACGTTTAGCGACACTGCTAAATGTCACCAGGTGTATTAGCATTTAGCAGGACTAGCTGCCTGTCAGTCCCATTTTATCTTTCCCCTCCCTCTCTTTCTGTTCCCTTCTCCCCCCACACCCATTTTCTTTTTGACCCCTTGATAAGCCAGAAAGAATGAGTGCTTTATCAGAGGCCAGCCACTCCAAGTGATGAGTAATTACTCATCTTTAGCCAAACACACAGCGCACACTCTAATTACAGGCCACACCATCCGCATGTCACTCACTGCGCCTATGATATTACGAGTCTGCCTGCCATTTACAGCTCATAGGTCTAATCCGTCGCTTTGAGCAGTATCTGTATTCGTGCTCTGAGGGGTCTTTGTCTTGAGCCACGCTTTCATTAGTGCAGGGGAGCTGTATTCACACTTAAAGTGTATTCAGTTCACAGCATAACAGTCACATCTAAAAACTAAACCTCATTAGCAGTATAACAATTCTCAAAACTGTCAGTCTTCTTTCCTGAGGCAGTGATGTTTTAAAATCTGTTATCCACAGCCATTATTGCGCAAATCACATGGTATAAACTTAAAAGTGGCAGAGGTATGCAAATTACTGCTTTGTATTTTTCATCATGCTTTTGCTAACATAATAATACCGTGGCAAGAAAGAAAGAACTGAATTTAAAAGCACAGTACCTTGTATACATAAAACCTAATTTATCCCTTAACCCTCTGGAGTCTGAGGGAATTTTGGGGCACTTGAGACTTCTATAAACACATCTAGACACTTTGCCAACATATAAGCATGCTCTATAAAACCTAGCAATTATTATTATTTTTCTTTACTTAGATATTTACTTACTTTATTTATTTTTTAATCACTGTTATTATTATTTTTTATGTATATAGGTAGCCATTTCATTCACAAATTTACCATGGTGCTGTATACCTTTTTATAGGCAATATTACATAAATTACTATGTAAATACATTAATTTGTTGTAACATCGTACTGTCATTTGACTTTTTTGAAAGAGGTATCACATACTACACTGTAGGAATGATTGAGATTTGCATGGTGTACCTCAGGGGTCTGTTCTCGGCGCTGTCAAATTCACTTTGATTTGACATTTGACTTGAACCAAAATAGCCCAAACTAACAGCATTCAACCACCTATTCAAAACACCCTATTAACTGTATGGCGACATGCAAACAAACACTTCAGCAATCACACCGCAAGACCCATTCATAGGAATACCACCTGCATTTCATCGTCAGTGGTTTTTGTGCCATTTACTTCCTCAATCTGTTAACATTTTTCAGTAACAGTATATACATTTTGGATGTTTCTATTTCCAAAGACTTCAGTGATAATTAGGAAAAAACATCTGCTGTGTTGCTTATTGGTCCTCTAGCTTCTCATTTTTTTTCATGAAGGACGTTTGTTTGCTTTCAGACAGCTTTAATTTCCAGTGGCTATCATGGACAACAGACATTTACGTATACACACACACACACACGTTAACACACCGTTGTGTTTACTTGGGATCAGACAGCACTGTGTGTGTGTCAACAGTTGTTTGCAGGGAGTGAGTACAGTGCCATATTGCAGTGGGTTTTTCTGATGGCATTAGGCGGCGTATTGAGTGACATGGCAGAGAGAGGTTAATTATGTTTTCGTGTGTGTGTTGAAATGGCGGATGTAAAATTATTGCATTCTGTTAAGCTCTTTAAACAGATAACCACTGCGTTTATCTACCTTAGGGAGCTTGTAAGATGATCTGGTGCAGTTAGCATAACTTATCCTGCTGGGTTTGCATAGCTATTTAGCAGTGTCTAATTTCAACAGCTTTTAATATCACGCACCTTTGTTTGTCTTTACTAATTAAAATAATACATCCATATTAACCTAACCACTTCAGAGGAAGTGATGTAATAGAAGTATTTATAGCAGTATTTACCCATGAGGTTTCATAGATTTCATTTTTGTTGTGTTGCCAGCAGGCAGCAGTCAACGAAGACTAGATCTAAACCTGCTTAAAGTGTGTTTGTTTGTTAATGAATGTATTATTATTATTATTTATTTATGAGAGGCATGTGTATGAGTATCAAATACTGCACAAATCCAACATTCTGTTTAGATATAAGTATACAAATGAAATGATCAGACCACACAGGACTATTTAAAAAAAAATAACAGAGGGCACAAATGTGATATAAATTCAATAAAAAAAATAAAAAAAGTAAATCAAAAATTCTGTTTAGATAAGTTTAAAAATGAAATTATCAGACCACACAGGTCTATTTAAAAATATAATAGAGGGCAACAAAGGTGATGTAAATAAATAAATAAATACAAATATTTATGATATATCATTCAAAATTAAAATATACAATTAAATAAATGAATAAAACTGGAAAAAATCTAAAAGGATAAAAACTTATTTAAATATATCAATAACTTATAATGTGTAATATATTTTAATATATTTATATTAATTAATAGTGCATTTTTTTAAATATATAAGATAGTTTTGTGTGTGTAGAAGAGATAGGGAGTGAGAGAGAGAAAGGCAAGTCTTCCTGTCTAGTGACTGCTTTTGAAGTTGTTAATTAAACCTGCAACCATCTGGTTGCTCGATGATCTACAAGGGAAAATCTCAGCAATGAGTGAGATAAGTGGACCGACTGCATGAATAAATAAACAAACGGATGAATAAATAAATGAAGTGGATGGATACCCACTCTTAGTTCTTTTGTTTTTGTGAAGGAGAAACATGAAACCTCATTAGTGCAATTTCCGTCTTCTGTCTTACCTTGAAAATATTTATTGTGTGTGTTTGTGTGCAGGTAAGCATTTCATAAAATGCCTATATATATATATATATTAAGAGGTGTTATTATAACAGGATCTATAGATATGTGCTTAATACTACTTTATAGTGTCAATTAAATCTACATATTTGCATTGCACAATAAAGGTCATTTTGTGGTATATGTATTATTTATAGCCTAACATATGAGATTTTTAATATAAGCAGTTTTCTTTTTTTTGCCTCTGTATTGATTGTATTTTTATTTACATCACTTTTATTGCGATGTTGCACAGGCAGAGTGAATAAATAAGATTTAACCCACATGAATATTCATGAGCAAGGTTCCACTCATGCATTTTTCATTTTATTAAATACCCACACAGTGTGTTCATGAAGTGTAATCAGGACAGGGATTATGAAAACCTTCGGAATGATCATATTAATGCTGACACAGAAATCCCTGGAAAACGCAAAAGCAGAAGAAATGAATGTGTGCCGATGAGAGACTACTGTGTGATTGTGTCGACTTTTTCTCTTTTATTTTCTGTGCGATGAGATCAATTTTTGCTGTAATATTTAACATTATACTACAACAAACTTCAAATACGTAAAGAACAATGAATATCTTATTAAAATTGCTGATGATGTGGACTGTGAAGTAAACCCAAAACCTGCTGCTTTATATGTATATGTATATTCAACACCAAGAACCAATGCGTAAGTATTTTTACGAGTTGGCAAATTCGTGCAAATTCATAAGACCTCACTCGTACGAGTTTATACGATTTGTCTAAACCCCAGTGACGGGTAGGTTTAGAGGCGGGGTTAGGTGTAGGTCTTTCGTACAAGTTTATACAAACTGGCAACTCATAAAATATGTACGATTTAACAAAAATCATATGAATTCATACAAGTGAGGTCATACGAATTTGTACGAATTAGCCATCTCGTAAAATATGTACAATTAGCTGTGAGATCTGTCTCGTATATGTGTATATGCATGTATTTATCCACTGTAATGCATCTTTCTAAATACTAGCTTGTCATGTTAGGGTTAGTAGAGTAATAACTTAAGATCGTGGATCTCAGAGATGTTGTGACGAACATGGCAGATGATGACTACAGTACTTCAGCATTTTTGTTCATAGTTATTTTGCCTTATTTGACATTTGATTCATCACAATTGCCTTTTACGTCGTACTCACTGGTTCCGTTGTGCATTTCAAAAAGAGTGCTTATTAAGGGAGCTCAGAAATACATACATCGAAGTGGATATTTAATCGAACTGGAAGAAATAGACTGCATTGCATGTTAGCATGCTTATTGCGCACAAGTCCACATCTTACAAAAAAAACAAAAAAAAATCATAAAAAGCCAATTTTTCAGAAGCTAACATGATTCTTTAGGGTCTTAATGGAAAGTGTGTAGTAGTTTCGAATAATAAAGTGTCATTTTGGCACAATTACTTAAATACTACCATGTTATGACTTCAAAACAATATTAATATGTTGGGAGATTTTAATACTGGTGCTTTTGAACTTTAGAATCACGCACACCCAGGGTTTTCGTAAACGGTAAGTTTACACAATAGCTTATGTGATACAGCATTGGAAAGCTCCGGCTAGAATCATGTGTTAAGCAGTTCAACCAAACAGTTGAAATCAGCATAAATGTAAGATGAAATGGCACGGTTGCATCAGCAAATGCCATTTGATTTCATTTTTAGCATTGGGGAAGGTTTAGAAATGGATTCGATGTAGGGCATATTTTCAATGGTCCCTGTATGTTTGAATTCTGATCAATTATTTGCAACGTGCAACTGAAGCAACGTAATAAAAACGCAGCAATGCATACCTACATATACATAATAAAAATATGCCAGGATCACGTATTGAACCTGTATTCTAGCGCCATTCAGTTGTCATTTCCCTTTGTGCAGTAAGGTACATAAAACGGTGTTGCACAAAAAAGTGCACAGAGAGGTACATATTTTTCTGAGACCAGGTTGAGTCATGCAGTTAAAGCACTTCTAATTCAGTATTGATGTGCATAATAGAATGACCACAGTTGAGGCGACCAACTTTTAATGTGGCAATGATGTCGCTCAGTTTTTTTCTTCTAGATTTGTTTTAATCATTAGAGAAGTGTATTGGCCATGATGACTTGTTTTCGAATACAATCACGATCTCTCCATGTCTTCATCCGTCCACAAATCCATCCATTCCCCCCTATTTCTTCCAGTACCTCTCTATTTTTCAGTGGTGCTATTCTTTTCTGTGTGACAGTTTGATTTGCGTTCCTTTATTGACCCTCTGCCCATCAGCGTCCTCCTACACACTGAACAAACAACACACACATACTCAGGCGCCGTTTTAAGCGCTTCCCCACAGGTCTCACAAATTTCATATTAGATCACAATGGTGGTGTACAACAGCCGCGAGTCCCCTGTGCATTAAGTGCAAAGAGAGTGCGACCTCAATATCCTCCTGAAATAACAACATACATTTAATATGGTCAAGGACTTAGGCAGGTTGAATTCATATGAGAGCGATTTCGCTTTGCTTATCGGTTTCTGTGTCAACTCAAACGCGTAGGTGTGTCGAATGTGTCGCTTTTGACCTATAACCTCACAATTCTTGCGGATAAGAGCTTGTGTTTGTCTGTATGTCTTGTATCTCGCTCTGAAACTGGTGGCACCTGCTTTGCTCGGGGCTCTGGATGGCAGCCATATTGGATTAGGGTGCCATTTTTAATTATCATCTTCTCTCAGTTTTTCTCACTCCATCCTTATCAGCTCTCTCTCTCTCATCACTCTTCTTCTTTTTCATTTTTTTATCTTCCTTGCTTTTGAATCGGTGTCTTTCAGCTCTCTCTTTTCATTAATGGGTGCTCCTTCTCCTACGTTTGCTTTTGGCCCTGAGGAGTTTAATTAAATAAGCTTAATTTTCACATTCTTAATAGTCTAAAAACATTGTCCAACATTATACTGTTTTTACAGTATTTTTAAAAGCTTGTGATTACTGAGATTTCTTGAAAAAAAATTTTATATATAAATATAAAATGTTCACAAAGGCTGCATTTTATCAAATATTCAGTAAAACAGATATAAGATAATCTAAGGTATTCTTTAAATTTAAAACAATTTGTAATAATAGTTACGTGTATGACGAAATAACATTTAACATTTAGTATTCACTGTGACTCATACAGATGTTGGTTGTTGCTGTAGATTCTTTGCTGTTGTGTCTTCTGTTGTTTTCTCTTTTTGCTTTTTGTTGGCAGGTATGGAAGCATATTATCTATTTTTGATCTTCCTCTCTTTCTATCATTTTTTTTTTCTACTCTCTCTTTCTTTCCCCTTCCCTGTTGTCCTTCTCCCTACTGTCAATTTAATTCTTCTTTGTTAAATATAATAAATAATTTCCTTAAAAATTAACAAATTAACCCCAAAATTCTTCTTTTATAGTTATCATATACCTTTTTTAGCGCAGAATTAAATATGTTCGCCCGAGCCCAATATCGTGGCAATTCATACATATTGTACGAGGGGGCAAATTCGTACAAATTCGTACAACCTCACTTTTAGAAATTCATACGATTTCTGCTAAATCTTAGTTATTTTACGAGTTGGCAATTTGTATGAGTTTGTACAAAATTACTTACACCTAACCCCGCCCCTATACCTACCCGTCACTGGGGTTTAGACAAAACATTTTAATGAATTATCATGGATTTGCCACCTCGTAAGTATACATAAAAATTGGTTTTGAGACTGTAGCCGCTTTTTTATTACAGATCTGCGCAAATTTGTTGATATTTGACAAATGTTGATAAAAAAGTATTCAAAACATCAACGTTTCTATTAACCAACGTTATGTGGCTAAAACGTAAAACTTTGCCGATAAGTCATCGCAACGTTGGACGTGGATATATTTTGCATTTTTTTGGATATATATTCATACAAAGCAGGCAAATGAACCTATCTTTACAAAAGCAGCATGGAGATATACTTCAGAAACCTGTGCGGCAATTCTGGAACAAACACAATGTCTACCGAGTGACTGCTATCATCGTCAGTGCCCGTATCAGAGCCGAATGGCACCGCAGACGTGTGCAGTTTTAAACTGTATTAATGGCAGGGAAAGCCCCTTAAACTTTTGAACGACCACGTATTAAGTGTTTCTTGGAGTTTATAATACATTAAGAACAATCATATGACTTTTTACTTATGCCTTGTAACCTATAAATGCGAAAAACCCATTTCCATTGCAGTTTTGCAAAATTCTCCTTTTTTTCGAATTCCCAGAAAAACTACCTCATGCAAACGTTAAAACTTGTTTTTCCGATATATGGGAGTTTTTGTGAAATTTACGCGTTAACCATTAGGTGTATTTTTAATGTGCAATTGCAATTTGAACGTAATGGAAACGCACCAACTGTTGGCTTTACCCTTTTGCATTATTTGACACAGTATTAATCGGAAGTGAATAACTGACAGTATTCTGTTTGAGTGAATTCTGTTATTATTAAATATTGTTCACTTTCATGGTGTCCCAGAAAGCATGTTTTCTTTCATGTATTTGAGTCTTCATATTGCGAGACGGTTGTGTGTTTGGCAGCTGTTGAAATGGCCAATCTTTTCCATTTGCGGTTCTGTCAGCTGTTTGTTTGCCACAAATCCACAACCTAAGATATTTGTACAGAAAACAGAACTGAAGAGGTGCTGTTCTTCTGAAATCGATTCCCTCTCTCTTCTTAAAAGCCTCTTCAAAACAAGTCATTCCCTTTGGTAAAGTCGCTGCTACAGAGTTCGTTGTTTGCTATGTATCATAGGGGATCAGGCTCGAAATAGAACGTTGACATAGTCACACACTTGCACTCTAGAAGTGAACACTTTAAACACACACAAACTTGTGAGTGTGTCTACACAATGGGCGAGAAGGTGGATCAAAGATGGTCGTCTTAAAGCGCTGTTCAGTGCAGAACGTTACGTGATATCAACAAAGCAATCCCAGAATGCAAAATGTCTGTAATATGTACTTTGCAAGCTTAGGATTTTGCTAAAAGTGTAGATTACTTGCTAGATGCTAAAATGCTATCACTTGAAGCTTGCAGTAAGGCCATGTCTTTGGTTTTAAGATGCAATTTTATGGTAGTAGTTTGTCTTAGCATCGGCTTACAGTCTTACTACATAATCAAAAGTGTGTACTTTCCCTCTGGTGAAGTACATTATTCTGGTGTGCAATAAAATTATATGAATATGGATTTATTCTGTTCTCACATCCTCCTGGGAAGTCCCTACTTATGAGTTCGGAAGTCATAATTACGATGTGATGTCTGTTTTAAGTGATTTTCGTAGGAATGAAATGAATGTGTTAAGCAATTTCACATTTATTTATTTTTTTTTCACTGGCTGACAAAGATAGGAAGCTTTTTTTTTTTTAACTAATGCAACAAAGTTAAGAGAAAAAGGGTGTGCATTAGGTGTGTAATTGATGCCTTTTTTCATTTTGTCATTCTTGTGCTGCCACAGAAAATGATTGGAAATGTCCCATTATGTCTTACAAGCTTATTGCCTGATAAACTTGTCGAATGAAAATATTTTCTGCTGAGCTTAAGTGTTGAGTGTTGAACATGCAAACTTGTTCATTCAACAGTTACAATTAAAATATATGCCATGCATCTCTAATGACAACCTTTATTTATTTGTTATTATTATAATCAATTTATTTATTTATTTATCATTGCACTACAGTATACAAATAAACAAATAAACAATAACATGTTTTATTATTATTATTATATTACATTTGCATTTGTTACTGTAAATAAGTTTATTTATTAATTTGTTTATTGTTGCACTCTTATAAGTTTAAATAATGACAATTAAATGTTTTATTATTATTGCTGTTGTTTTAAATTAATTATTAAATTGTATTTATTTACATTGGTGCACTATTATAATTGTTACTAATGACAATTAAATTATTATTATTATTATCATCATTATTATTATTATTATTATTATAAATATTATTTTAAGTTCATTATTGTTATTGCTGTGGTTTTACATAGTGATTAAGATTTATTTATTTATATTGGCACACTATTATATTTGTAAATAATAACAATTAAATATTTATTATAATATTATTAATAATATTGTGTGTAGCATGTGTGAAAAGTGCTTTAGTGGAGAGTTTTGTGGGTAGTGTGTAAATGAGGGTTTCACTAGGCTATTCAAATGGACAAGTTGTAGGTATGAGGCACCATTAGCTACCATTAGCTTCCCGCTATGAGAGCCCTCTACTTTTAAACAATTACTGCTCCAAAAACCACCGGACCTGGCTCAAACCTCTGCTAACTTCTCTTTTGGTGTTCAAAAAAAAAAAAATTCCCAAACTTTGAATTTCAGCGAGAAAAGGTCAGAGACTAAAGCTGCAATGCGGCGGACTGTGCTTTATTGTGTTCGGTGAGAGCTGTAATGTGGGTTTCCCAATTGGCTTTCCCAAGACTGAAGGTTTTCGAGTGTGTGGCCCACATACAAGGTTTCTATTGTAGGACCAGTAACCGCAGTTATTGCGAGGCCTATTGGACCTCTGGCTGCTTAATGGCTGCCATAGCTGTCAGTCAATAGGCCCTGTGTAGGTGGGGTCAATCCCAAGAGCCCACAAATGGAAATGGGAGTTTGAAGTACAGTGCAATCACTTTGGTTGGTGCCTACTTTAGTAAACTGCTTTATTAGTTCAGAATATACACATATACAAACTGCTGTATGTATGCCAGCTGTCATTGTTGTAATTCATTTATGCTCATATATTTCTCAGTTTTGCCATTTGGTTTTAAATTGAACATGTTGGAATGTTA
Source organism: Enteromius paludinosus (assembly GCA_032361165.1). Classification (NCBI taxonomy): domain Eukaryota; kingdom Metazoa; phylum Chordata; class Actinopteri; order Cypriniformes; family Cyprinidae; genus Enteromius; species Enteromius paludinosus. The sequence continues at coordinate 11,465,487 of JAUMHQ010000051.1, read as the reverse complement.
TTGCATATATGTTTATGCAAGGTAAACAGTCTCAGTAATTTTAATAAAGGCAATGGCATTTACAAAGAGCTCTGTATTAGCTGAAGCAACAGTATGAGAGAGAGGGAAACTTTAATAACCAGATGTGTTTTGATGTTGATGCAGATTAGTGTGATGTTTGTTGATCTATATTTTATTGGTTTATCATGTGGCGAGCTTGG
>JAUMHQ010000051.1:11432970-11447964 GCA_032361165.1 Enteromius paludinosus | reverse complement strand
TCTTCTCTTCTCTTCTCTTCTCTTCTCTTCTCTTCTCTTCTCTTCTCTTCTCTTCTCTTCTCTTCTCTTCTCTTATATATATATTATATCAACTCCCATAATTCTCTCCACTACTTTCCCTGTGCTCTTATCAGCTCTTCTCTTCTCACTTTATAATTCCTCTGTTGAGTCTTATTTGAGGATGGTCCGAATTGCAGTAATTAAGTTCTGCTCTATACAGTGAGACCTGGCTATAAATACTTCTATAGCGTAGCCTGATCCAGGTGTACTTAATGAATCTGAGGGAGTGTGTTCAGAAAGATGACACCCTGCTGCTTGTGTTCTAGAAATCTGTATCACTTTGAAACCTCCTCCACATATTTTATATGAAAATGCTTTTGATGTTTCTGGGTAGTAAGCTTTACAGATGTAAAGAGCAAGGGAGCAGTTAGAATCAGGTACTAACGACCTGTAAAGATCCTCAACTAAAAAGGCAACTAGTTTGAGTTACAGCTAATAGAATTTTTTTTACTAAGGATATCAACACAATGGGGACCATAAAATACTACTGTGTAAACCTCAACTAGAAACAGAAAATAACAAAGTCAAAAATTCTTGGTACTTGGGAACAGATGTAGCTTGCAGACACTAACTAAATTTTATACAAATGTCTACAATAATGGATGCCTGCAAACAACAACATTTGGTGATATAGGGACCAAAGCCCGCATAGAATGCAAGGGAGCTGTGTTACCTCCAAAGTGCATGCCTGAAGAGATAAGAGAGGAAAACAAATAAAAACAGAAAAAGACATCCACAATAGTTTCTTTGAAAGAATGACGACCGGTAAGTAATGCCCCTCGGAACTACTTAACTGAGGGCCTGGTCCTACTAGAGCTAAACAAACAAGCAGCACCGCGTTTTGTGCAGCAGTTCAAAGATGAAGTCCAGCAACTGAAGTGGAAGAAAAACCTATTCAAAATATAACAAAAGTTCACACAGAGTCTATGAAAGAACAAGTGGCACATTGGAGCTCTGCAACATAAAAACCCAAATACACACCATTGACAAAAATGGGCATCCTGTGAAAAAGGTCAGAACAAAAACAGCTCAAAACCATGAAGTAAACCCAACAGTTCACCCAGGCTACTTTGTAACAGCTGCTGCTGAGCAAGCATCTGACCAAAGGTCTGTATCATGCTCAGAAGCATGACAGATACACACCCCTGCCTAGTTGTGTGCATGTAGTGCACCAGCTTCTCGTAATATTTGCCAAAAAGAATAAGTTTAACACACTGCTAAGCAATCCAAGACTTTCTGGTCTGTTTTGGCCAGCACCTTTGTATTTAACTCCATTTTCTATCATATGCCACAAGCTGAAGTGATGGTTGTTCCCTTCCTCAACAAAGCAAAGAGAGTAGTGAAAAATATCAAACATGGACAAGTTATTAGTTCCCCTTTCTTGCCAAAATATCTAGTAAGCAGTGAAAGAGGTCCATGAACTATGGTGCAGTTAATCAAAGCCACTGAGCTAAGAGAGTCTGCAGTAGCTCCCCAAAGGACTCCCCAGGAAAGAGAGTTCTGTCAGCACCCTGGAGAGCTCCACATGACAGACAGAGAGTCTTGGACACACACATACACCAATGTAACACAACAAAAGGTCTTTTTAAAATGAAGTCTCCAGAGACAGTCCACAGACCCAGAGAAGGTTAACCTCATGGCTCGGCTTTCTCTTAGCTGTATTCATAATGCATTTCTCATCAGTACTGCATCAAGATTGACAACACAGTACATCATAGTCTGGATGGTCTACAGGAAAGAATGAGTCATTGTTATACACATGAATCCTTGGATGCCCCGTGCTGTACAAGGTCAAAAAGAAACAAATACTTTATGAGGAATTCAACAGCTCTATAACCCAACTCAGAGAAGACTGTACTACTGTTATTCACAGGCTTAAACCCCCTGGACCAGAGGATCATCATGATATTGATTCAGTTACAAAACTGAAGCTAGTGTCTGCCGCCAGCAGTGCATGGATGATGTCAAGTGGCATTCCAGAAACATGAGGAACAATGACTCAATAACCCTCCAGTTCTGGAGACTACCATTTAAATTGTGCTGCAATTCTGGGCAGGACATTCATGATGTCTTCCATATGGCTTCATGGCCAAATGGGAGAACCTTTACACTGTAGATGTGGCTGTGCCACACTCAAAGCTCCAGGGTGAAGCACCTTATAGTGGGATAAAGGATGAAGAAGAATAAGACCTGAACATCATGCATTGAACAGAACCATAAAGTCAGGAGGTTCATGCACACCAGGACTCTATAACGCCAATATTAGAAGCCACTGTCCTGGGAAGTTGAACTCTGACTAATCAAACACGTCTGCTTGTAATTCTCAAATATCTTAATTAGCTTGTTCAGATGGATTGCAGAGTCAAAGTGCTCTAAGTGGTGTACTGTATGTACCTAAGTTCTAGACATGCATATAAGAAGGCCATCCAAACTCAACAATATTGATATGGCTATAGACAATGGTGTTGTATCCTACTCCCGGAAGAGTAGTGTCCTGCAGATTTAGACCAAACCCCAGTTAAACACCTACTGTATATCAGCTAATCAAGGTCTTCAGGATTACTAAACTGGGGTTAGTTTCACCTAAATATTGTAGGACATTTGCTGGTTTATAAGGACCCTTAAAGGGACATGGAGGGGGAAAAAAAAATCGGGTGAGACGCAAAAAAACTTGAATTCTTTCGCACATATGTTTGCATTCCTTAGAAAAGCTATTTCCATTCTCTCGAAAAGATACAGCAAGCTGTAAAGTAAACAGGAAGTGTTTGTTCAAACTCAACTGGTTTTGCACAAACACTACATTTTTCCTCGAAAGATTCTCGAGAGAACGCAAACATTTTTCTGCTCACCCCAATTTTTTTTCTACCGTCATGTCTCTTTAGGGGCTCCATAGGTTTAAAGGCCCCTGGCTAAAGAACAGACACAGCAGACGAGATAGATTCTATGGTGCCAAATAAAAGTAGCATCCAGTCAGCAGAGTATTTGATCCTTGTCAGGAATTTAAAAAGAAAATAGAAAGCGTGTGGCAAGTCAAGGTTAAAGTAGTTTGCCAGGCTGGCAAAAATGCTTGAGCTTGACGACCCAAAGGGGTACTTTTCTGACAACAACTAGAATACCAAGCTGAATCTATTAGTACCTAGGCTTATAATTGAGAGAATACTGTATGTAAGCATACATGTTTACACAGATGGATTACACAGGATTAGACCAATGAATCAAATCCACCAGCTCTGGAGAAATGCATAGAAGAAAAGAGACGTAGTGTGTATTCCAATTCATGTTGTAGTGGTGGTTTATGCTATCACACAGTTTCTCACACACCAGAGCATATGGGTCAGTTGTTTTTCCACCACACTGCCCTCATACCGTAGACCTCAACGATCAATAGTAAACAATAACTTTAAAGGGCTCTCAGTGGCCTACCTCTCTGTGTGTGTGGGTTTGTGAGTGTGAAGGAGAGATTTTGCACTGAGAATACATATTTCTTCTGTTCTGGTGCACTGCAACTTATCCAAGCCATGGACCATATACTGTACAATTATCAATAACCCCCTTTCTTTCTTTCATCTGCTATGTCACAAAATGCATTACTGAAACCTATCACATTCTGATACATTTGTAAATGGCAACAAAAAATAGATGTGACCAAATATAGAGTCCTTTTTTTACTCTTACAGAATAAAATGGTGGTACAATGGTATCAGATGGTAATGGAACTATGATTTGTACCATGATATTAAATGATTACCAAAGCTACTTCAGATAATGCAACAGCATATGATGCAATATATTCCAGGTCCTGCTTTATGAATCCTAAGTTGTCACTTTCTGTTATAAAACACTGAAGGCACTTAGTGCAGGATGTGAGATTTTTCTTGACATTTCCTGTAAAGATTAATGAATATGTGGAATATAAACATTATTTATATGGCCTCATTGATGTAGATCACTTCGCCTACTTAATCATTCACCCAGGCTGCAATGCATGTCATTTCCATATATCTTAATTATTAAAGTCACTAATGAATTTTTAAAAGACTTCTCTCTATCTAAGGCCTCTGTGATGTCGTGTCCTAGTGACAGTCTCTGAGCTTCCATGTCATCAACCTGCGCCAGCAAACAGGAGTATGAGCCAACGCTCTTCAAAGAGATGCTTTATTAAAGAGTAATCATCAAAAAGGGAGCAGTAGCGAGGGATTGGGAGGGGACGAGGCCAGTCATAACAAAGCAATCAAAGGCAGTCGAGGAAGTGAGTTGTCGACAGCCCCGTCAGAAAGAGAGGTGCGAGTGATGTGTTTTGAGCTTTGTGTATGGATGTGTGTGTGGGTTTGTGATCTTCGAGGACCTCACACCTTCACGTTCGTTTGATTCCTCGGTACGAGAGCAGGTGACCTGGCATTTCCGTGACTTTTAGAGGTGAGAGCGGCGCGACACACTGCTCTCCGCCTCAAACTGCTTTCAGCCCTCAAACACTCTCTCTCTCTCACATTTTACATCCAACCTGGTCTCATAAAAATCCGTACCTCTGCGCACTCTTTGTGCAACACCATTTTTGCGTACCTTACTGCACGTTTTGCCACAGTTTCAAAGAGAAATATCAATTGAGTGGCGCTTAAACTTAAATTAAATTACGTTGATATAGGTACATATTGCTGTGTTTTTATTACATTGCTTCAGTTAGGTATTGCAGTGGTTCAGATATCATGTATCCGGGGACTGCCGCTAAAAGTTAATGTTCTATCATGTTGGAGATATGCACTATACCAAATCCAACCCTAAACCTACCTGATAGTGTTAACAACTGCAAAACCGATTTTAAAAAGTGGGATTTGTAGATGCAACCATGCTATTTCCCTTTTATGCAGATTTGAACTGTTTTGTTGAACTGTAGTAACACAGGATTCGAACCGTAGTCCCTGGCCTCTCAAGTACATCTCTGTGTTATGCTTTATTAATCAAAAGTCTGTAAATTTGTGTAAAAAGGAATAAAATATATCAGAGTTTTACTGCCTCTAGTGTTCGTTCATTTTAGAAATTGCACTGATATGTATTTATTGGTACTGTACGTATCACGTTTACTCCACCCTAAACATCTGTCACAATTAGGATTCTTACAGTAACATAGTCCTCCTTGGACACTGTATAGGCTGATATATTTCTGCTGTCATACGGTAAATTTTCTCAGCTCAACCGCTCATTCATTTTCCTTTTTACCATTTCTTCTCCCACCCACCCAACTTCTTCCCTTCACAGGTTGGTATTTAGACCCAGCCAGGGAAGTGTGCAGAGGCAGTATGCGATTGGTTGGTCCTCTCTCCCTTTCATTTCTCTAAAAATAAATGCTTTCTTTCCTTTTTTTTCTTAGCAAAAAAGAAAAGTAAGTCTCTGTCGCTCTCCCAGGCATTCTCCGAGGCAAACAACGCTCTGTCCACTGGCATTTTGATCATGCACGGAAAAGAGAAGCCAGCCCAATTATCAGCTCTGCCGGTCTTTATAGAGCTATTGACCTCCATCCTCCGTGTATCTCTGCAATTTAATTTAACCCGCACGACGAGCCCCGCGCTAATTAGATGCATTTCAAAGAAGTGCTCCGGGAGCACACAGAGGAAGTGATGGGAAGGAGGCGAAGGCGGATAGAGAGAATGAGCTTGAGAAAAACAGAGATGAATTGACAAAGACAAGGCAAGAAATTTTGAAAGAGCGAACGACAGATGGAGAGAAAGACAGAGTCGCAGACTGAGGCCGTGAGAGAAACAGATACAGAGAGACAGGTATTATCTTAACGGCTGGAGACTCGACCCTGTCGACACGTTTTAAAAGGGATTAAAAATTATAGTGTTTTCTCCCACAGCGCCAGGGTGAGAGAGCAGACTGCTGTTTCCAGCTCTATGTTAGAGCTTGTTATCGTATATCAGAGAAGCTGCACACCTCCCTGACTTAAACTTTCAGATCTGAATTAGACAAACATTTAAACTTTGTGTTTGTATTATGAACAAGACTGATACCTCAAATCAAATGGATTTTTTGAGGGGTGATGTTACTTCCAGGTAAGTCTTGCTTAGTGGGTAATACAATTCAAAAGATAAAAAAATACCATGAAGTCGAATTAAATCTAGAGACCATAGAAAAATGAGGTTGGTTCTACTTATACAATAAGTACCAGATCTTAGAGGGAGGGGGGTCATTAGTCACCGATCAACCACCCACAGCTATTACCAAGGCAGAGTGCTTTGCACAGGCAAATAGCTTTACATTTTCATCAAAAATGGCACATTACAGTTCTTTGTTATTAACACAAATTTCAAGAAAAGAAATATGACTTATACTGTGTAGGTAACCACCTCATTTCCACTTTAGATCTTTTCACTAACTGTAAGTAACTTTGCAAGTATATATGAACTTATTCTACTAACCCTAAACCTACCCTAACAGTCTAGAGAATTAGTTGACATGTAGTTGTAAATGAATGGTATTTAGATGACATGTAGTTGACACGTAGTTATGTGAATGTGTAAAGTGGACTATCAAAATGAAGTATAACCCAATAAGATTTTGATGCATGAAAGTTGTCATATTTGTGACCTTGGAGGTCACCGTGCAGGTATATTTGTAGAAATAGCTAGGATATTATTTAAAGATCATGTTCCATGAAAACATTTTGTAAATATGTAAAAATGTAATTGTTAATAGTAATATGCATTGCTACAAAGTTAATTTAGGTAACTTTAAAGGCAATTTTCTCAATATTATGTCCTATCCTAACAATGGAAAGCTTACTTATTCAGTTTTCAGATGATGTATAAATCTAAATTGAAAAAAATGCGAACATGGCAGATTTTCATATTGCATTCATACTACAGTACACGCACGCTTATGAAATGCAACACACCTGAACCAAGTTAACCAAGGTCTTCAAAACTTCAAAACAGGCTGGAGCTAGATTTTGCAGGATGTTAACTGTCCAAGACCAGCATTGGACACTTTTGTTACAATATCATGTTGGTTAGTTTTGCACAGATGAGCACTATTTTCATAAATTGTCAAATATAGTTATTTTGTGTTAAGTTTTCTTCTATATTTAGTCTTCTGCCATATACAGGGCTCTGAGGAACAGAAAGCCCCTCTTCTGTCTCCCTGAATGTGTATTTGCATGTGTGTGTGTGTGTGTGTGTGTGTGTTTGGTGAGCGTCCACACAAGTGTTTGTGAAGCTTGATGAAACGGGTGAACTGACACAGAAGACTTGGTGACTTTATCTGGGTGTAATCATGGGAGACAGAACATCAAAGCAGAGTACACAAGAAAATGCGTTACTGATGCAGTTGCAGCGGATGTGAGACCTGATCCGGTGAGAAGCTTACGAACAATTCACCACGGGACATGCTGCTAAGGGTCTGGAGAGTCGCACAGAATGAGAGAAAAAGAGCTTGAAAAAGGAAGTGAGAAAGAAAGGTGATGGTGGTCCATAGCATTGTGCAGAAAGCTAGTCATTTTAATCAGTTTCACTGCAAGGAACACAAAAGCATAAAAATTGGGTGTATGTGGGAGTGTGTGTGTCTTTTTGTTAGGATTGATGCCGCAACATTTGCTCACTTAAAGAAACCCTTACCGTCCAGTCAAGTGCTGCCATTTCGTACAGACACCATTATGATTACAAATACTTCAGGATTCTCTGTATGCCGACACACACTTACGCCGACATGTGTGACACTTTTCCTGTAAGCCTCTTAGCACAATGCTGTTACAATACATTGTGTTTTGGAGTGTGTGTCATTTGCTCTCTCTAAACAGGATTAACAAGGTACAGCCCTTTCACATAGTTCAACAATGGAAGCGACTGTTCAGTACCATAAACAAAAAAACAATATTCTCATTATGTGAACATGAATTATATGGGCAAAGCTTGAATAAAATAAATTAGAGTGCCCCTATTGATTTAAAAAAAAAAAAAAAAACACTTCCCAGTTTCAATCAGTGCAACGTAAATGATTTGTGCAGGTGGTTTAAGTTGACTTGATATTTTACAAATGTGATTTCATTTAACATAGTAAAATTGAGTGCAAATGACAACTGAGAAAAAAGCTAATGATTTGTGTTGTTTTAGCTTATTTTATTTAAGTAAACTGAGCAAACAACTAAAATTCAGACATTATATATTCGCCTTATTGTCGTTCCAAACCTGTATGACTTTAGGACAACAATTGTGCTAATACCTGATGTAGCACCCCTTGTGGCAATTATGAGAATGCAGCTCTTTGTTCCTTTTTGTTTCCAGAAAACTTGGCTAACAAGGGGGATAAAAGCTAAGCAACTAGCAATAAAAGTTTAGAATATGACCCCCTTTAATATTCAAAACAGAGAATTCCTTACTGATTTGAAGTTTTAATTTGGAGTTGTTTACAAAGCAAAGAGCTGAAACAATCATTTGCATGAGGCGTAAGCAAGTTTTCTATTCGTATGTTCATTCTATAATTTATACAAACGCACATTCGAGAAATTATCGGACGTTCAAATTTATATTGATTACTGTGCAACATGCACCCCTTGTGATGTATTATTAGAAGTGATTGCACTTAATGCAAATCAGTTTTCAGCAAATAAATACTTACAGTACATGACATGAGTAATTTTTGGACAACTAGTGGTACATAATGGAATTGCAGTCAATAAGTTAGCGACCTAGGGGTCAGATTTACTAAAATTGCAACTAGCAATAAAAGTTTAGAATATGACCCCCTTTAATATTCAAAACAGAGAATTCCTTACTGATTTGAAGTTTTTTGTTTCACCTGCAAGTTTTTATCGACGCAAGGGTTAAAAAAAAGAGACCAGCAATACTGCATATAGAATTTCTGGAAATATAATGTAAGATGCCCTGTAAAGTTCATAGAGCCGAAAGAGGCCACAAATAAGATATTCTAGAAGCATGAAAGGAAAACAAACCTCAAACACTCAAAGCCGATCGTGTGCGTGTGTATGTTTGATTGAGTTGTCAGCGCTTTAAGGGTTTGTTATCTGACTGAAAGCATGTGTTCTGTGCTGATGTGTGCATGTGTTTTGTCCCTAATGGTCCTGAGGCAGTCTGAGATAATAATGTGATCTAATCACTTCTGCTTTCTCCACTCCACAAGACGAGTCAACAAAATGGCTTCCACAGGAATTTCTTCACTGCCTTTTGTATTCGTTTGTCACTTTGTTACATCAATCTTCTGGAATTGTGTGACGGTGTATGAATTAGTTCCGTAGTAAAACTAGGTTTTTTGTTTGTTTGTAGTGTGTGTATGTTTGTGTTATTTCACTGTCGATTGTTTAAGTTGAGGAGCATTCAAAATGTCTCTATCCTTATTTCTTGCTGTATGTGTGTGTCTTAATAGAAAGTGTGTGAGATGTGGAGTGCATTACCACTGTTGTTGCTAACAAGACCATTAGTGCAAAGATATTGCTGTTGCTTTTCCTGCTATATTGAAAAAAAGTCTGCTTATTACCTGCCCACGCACAACTTTCTCTCTCTGTCTGTCTCTCTTTCACACAAGACTGATTCCGCATTAAAATTCACCACATTTTTCCTCAAAAGTTTATCACACATATCACCTAATACTGTGGTTGCAGAGCATTGATGATATATAATAAAGAGCATTTTATTGTGACAGATTTGCCAGATATTAAAATGAATTGTTCACCTGAAAATTCAGGCATTATATATTCACCTTATTGTCGTTCCAAACCTGTATGACTTTACTGCTTCCGTGGAACAAAAAAGAGATGAGCTTTCGAAACTCAAACAAAGACCAAATTAACACATCACCTGGGGCTTGCACTCTTAAATCCACGCCAATTCTCATATTTATAAAGATGTGACGTGGAAAAGTGCTTAGCGTCAAGTCAGGGTCTGAGCAGACATACTCACTTTTATTGTTGGAGTAATGTACGCTGTTCTTGCAGCTCGCTATTTTAAATTATGATGATTGTGATATTTTTACTGTATATGTTAGTGACATTAATTTGGAGTTTAAAAAGCAAAGAGCTGAAACAATCATTTGCATGAGGCGTAAGCAAGTTTTCTGTTCGTATGTTCATTCTATAATTCATACGAACGCACATTCGAGAAATTATCGGAAGATCAAATTTATGTTGGTTACTGTGCAACAGGCACCCCTTGTGATGTATTGTCAGATGTGATTGCAGGTAATGCAGTAATTTTTGGACAACTAGTGGTATATTATGGAATTGCAGTCAAAAAGTTAGCGACCTAGGGGTCAGATTTACTAAACAGCACAAATTAGAGCGCAATTCCATAACAGCATCAATAGCATCAGTGGGAATGGAAAATTCTCCAGGTGATTTACTAACAATGCACATATTAAAGACCGACACAGCCAGATCATTTCCATAATGACCAGCGCAATCTATCGACAGCAGTGTTAAATACCAGCTGCTTAAAGAAATACTTAAATAATGGTGCAAATACCAGTAATTTGACTAATACAATCGTTTTTTTGCATGATTAATTTTAATACTCTACTCCCATAAATGTAGCATCTGAAAGGGTATCTAAAAAATAAAAAATTTAAAAGAAGGCTTAAACTCTTTCAAGAGATAGAACCTACATAAATATCGGAGCAACTGTCCAGTGGTGGAGAGAAACTCAAGGAGCGGAAAGGCCTTGAATCAAACACTAAGGTTGCGTTTTTTCTTCTTAATAGGTGACAAATGTTGATTTTTCAATATTTGGTACAACTAATCTGTGTTGGCTTTAGTTTGAATGTGCTTGTATGTCATCTTTCAAAATAAATGTCATATTTTAAAACAGGGCCGAGGTCATTTGGCAATAGTCAGTGCACCTTTAAATTTTTCTTTAAACCTAAAAATGTACATTTTGTTTGCCAAGAGAATAAAAATGCAGTGTGTTTGTGTGACTTTACTGTGATGGGTAACCTCCTAAACCTATGATTCAATCATCTAGAAATAAAGTGAAACAACAGCAAGCCAAAATATCAAAGTAGTGTTCAGATGCCATGTTCGCTGACTGAATATATCAGCTTCCATGTAAGGAAATGGACAGCATGATGTTTTGGATAAATTTATCTTTTTTACCTTCCATCCTGATACAGGTTTGGAATCACATTTCTGCTGAAAAAAATCCAGCACATGCTGGTATGTTTATAGAGCTGGGATGCTGGTCCTTTGCTGTAGGGGTGGGCGATATGTATCGTACGATATATTATGCGCATCTCGTCAATAAAGCCGGTTCTCTGATTAGCGTTAAATCTCCGTCACCCGTGTTCAAAAGGAACGCCAGCTTATAAACAGAGCCGTAGATCACTGAGATCTACCTTTTGAACACAGGTGACGGCGATTTAACGCTAATCAAAGAACAGGCTTTATTGACGAGATGCACATAATATATCGTACGATATGTATCGCCCAGCCCTACTTTGCTGGTTTATGCTGGTCCTTTGCTGGGTTATGCTGGTCCTTTGGTGGTTTATTCTGGTCCTTTGCTGGGTTATGCTGGTCCTTTGGTGGTTTATTCTGGTCCTTTGCTGTGTTAAGATGGTGCTTTGCTGGTTTATTCTGGTCCTTTGCTGGGTAATGCTGGTCCTTTGGTGGTTTATTCTGGTCCTTTGCTGGGTTATGCTGGTCCTTTGGTGGTTTATTCTGGTCCTTTGCTGGGTTATGCTGGTCCTTTGCTGGTTTATTCTGGTCCTTTGCTGGGTTAAGATGGTGCTTTGCTGGTTTATTCTGGTCCTTTGCTGGTTAATGCTGATCCTTTACTGGTTTATGCTGGTCCTTTGGTGGTTTATTCTGGTCCTTTGCTGGGTTGTGCTGGTTCTTTTGCTGGGTTATGCTGGTCCTTTGGTGGTTTATTCTGGTATTTTGCTGGGTTTAGCTGGTGCTTTGCTAGTTTATTCTGGTCCTTTGCTGGGTAATGGTGGTCCTTTACTGGTTTATGCTGGTCATTTGCTGGGTAATGCTGGTGCTTCGCTGTTTTATTCTGGTCCTTTGCTGGGTTAAGCTGGTGCTTTGCTGGTTTATTCTGGTTGCTGGGTTATGCTGGTCCTTTGGTGGTTTATTCTGGTCCTTTGCTGGTTTATGCTGGTCCTTTGCTGGTTTATTCTGGTCCTTTGCTGCTTTATTCTGGTCCTTTGCTGGGTTATGCTTGTTCTTTGCTGGTTTATGCTGGTCCTTTGCTGGGTTATGCTGGTCCTGTGCTGGTTTATACTGGTCCTTTGCTGGTTTATGCATAGTCCTTTGCGTTTGTAAACTGGTCCTTTGCTGGGATATGCTGGTCCTGTGCTGGTTTAGACTGGTCCTTTGCTGGTTCATGCATGGTCCTTTTCTGGTGTATGCTGGTCCTTTGCTGTTTTTTGCTGGTCCTTTTCCAGCTCATGACCAGCATAAACCAGCAAAGGACCAGCAAAAATCCAGCATATACAAGAGAAGGGACAGTTTAAACCAGCATCCCAGCTTCAGAACATACTGTTTAATAAACTACACAACTAAAATTGAAATACTCCTTTAAAGTATGATTTACCAAACTTTGGTGTTTATTAGTATGTTTTCTGTTAAGAAGACACATTCATTTAGTTCAGCTTGAGAATCTCTTCAGGTGTACATGACTGGATCTGTTTCTCTGACAGCGAAACGTGTTTTTGTTTAGTGGCTATCTAATTGTCCTCCTTGATGCCTTACTCTGTATTTACTTCCATTGATTGATTAACAAGCAGATATTGAGCACTGGGGAGCTGCCGAAATGACGGTGCATGTGAGAGACAGAGAAAGTGAATGTCGAAGCATGCTGCCAGTCAAAGTAGGCTTGTAATGAAATCCTCCAGCATTCCTGACAGTCTGTCTCAAGCACAAGCACATTTACTCAGGGGTTCGTTCTCTCACACACATAGTATACATCCATCTACCCGTCTATCTCGTATCGTCCCGTCCTTTTTTCACTCATATACCTACCTTCCGTCAGCCAGCTCTCCTCTCTTCTACATCTGATAGTGTTGGGTGTGTTTAATTTAAGTTTACTCTCCGCCTGTCGGGTTCAATATCTCTCTCCCCTCTCTCCTGCCTCTTTTTCTCTCGTTCTTCTGTCATTCATTGCTTCATTTCATTCCGGATAAACCTACCTAAAGAAATGGAGGCCAGCAGCTGTTAGACTTCAAAGTGTATCAACAGAAAACTCTTCAGTTAGGCCCCACTGGTGTTTACAAAATGGCTGACACACTCTCACTAGCGGCTGAGGCGGTGAAAGTTAAACAATATTGTTAGTTTACACATGTTTCCTTTGCTGAAAACTGGATGTCTTGTGCTCGTTAAACTTCTCACTACAGGGTGAAAAGCTAAAAGTTAGATGATCAGTTTGTTGTTGTGTTGTTTACAGTATGTGACTAGCTCATTCTGGATTGCCAGACACTTGGGATTGATTTTAGCAGAACTTTGTTGTGTAAGTTGTCTCCTTGTGTGTTTGTTAGGGAAGCTACTTTTAAAGTACTTCTACTGTATCTATCTATCTGTCCAGCTAGCTAGCTAGCTAGCTAACTAGTTGGCTGCCTGGCTAGCTGTCTAGCTGCTTGTTTTTAATGCTACTCAAATATGAATTGAATTAGCGTCACACATTTTAGTTAGCTGCTCCTCAAGACTGCTAATAAGAAGTTCAGTGAGAAGCATTATTATACAGGAGAGTACATTTTAAAGAGATCTGATTTTATATGTATTAGCTTTCATGGGGTAAACTCACTGGCTAAGATTAGGTATCAAATTCTTATGTAGAACTCTCACTACCAATTTATACACAGTGCTTCAGATTTGAGTATCACTGATTGCAAAAAATTTCAAGGAAAGACTTTTCTAAATACACGGTTTACACAATAATTTCTTCAATCACCAGCAGTTTTGCCCCTCTTCAATTGAAAATGTCTCGCACATGAAAAGCTATTTTTTTCCCTCATAAAAATACAGTAATAAAAACAGTAATGGCAGTGCTTTAATGTTGCTTTGGGCTCAAGCATTTTCAAGTGTGTGTGTATGTGTGTGTACTCTGCTTAATATACACACTTAATGCATCCTCCGCTTTGATGGCTATAACCGTCTTTTCTTTTTAAAGGTGTCTTGCGCGTGTGCTTGTGTGTAGATATGTTCTCGGAAGTCTTTTAGTGAGAGCCAGCAGTCTTTGAATGTCGCTCAGTCAAAAGAGTCGAGCCCTGATTGCGGTTATAAGAAGACTCAGAGAGCCCTCTCTGCAAGGCAAGATAAGCAGAGTGTTTGTGGCTGAGTGACAATCCAGCACTGTTAATCATATTAAAGGCAAATAAATGTGAGCTCTACACACTCACACCTTACTGCAAAAGAAGAAAAAAGAAGTAAAAATAGAGATGCCTCAAGGGTCGATTATTTCATTTATGAATGTTATCAGAGGCTCATTTACATTTTCATATATACATACATACATCATATATATACATATTAAAAAAATGTTTTTTTTTATTTTTTATATATTATACATAATATTTTATAAAATTAAATTAACCTAAATATGGTTGTTTAATAGACAGCAGGATATAAACATCTACGTTTTAAAGAGAAATTTATACTTTAGATTTATTCAAACATTTAAACATTTGTCATATAAAAGATAGTCTAGTGTGACACTTCACTGAAAAAAAGAATTACCGAACATTAAAAATCTAATTTAATCACATGTTCTTAAAGGGACAGTTCATTAAAAAATGTACAAGTAAATTTTTGATCTGTTCTTTATACAAATCAGTTCCCTATCAGTCGGTCACTCCGAGTCACGTCGGTGACCGACGAATAGGAATCTCGCTTTGAGATGGCAAATCAACTCCGCGTGTATGCAAACACGCCAATGAAATTGGCATACGCTGATTAATATCCAGCTGATCCTGATCGCAGCGCGAGTACAAAATGGGTCA